>CALSCP010002807.1:0-11557 GCA_943704425.1 Ministeria vibrans ATCC 50519
AAAAAAAAAAAAAAAAAAAAAAAAAAGAGGAAAATCTTCTCTTGAGACTGATATGGCGAGCAGAGCGTCCACTCTGGCGTCTTCTACTTGGTCTTCTTCAAGTGGACTCCCCATTCCCAGCTTGCGCCTTGCGTTCTGTGGTCTTGCGACGTGTCACCGCAAAACCGACTTCGGTCACTCTCCTGATCGGCTCAGCGCCCTCGCTCCCCGCCCACACGCCCCACTCCTGGCGTGCACAGCCCCCTCCTGCCTACACCACGTTGGTCAAACGTCTCGCTGTCTCGGAAACACACACACACACTCTCTCTCTCTCACGTCTGATCGTATTGTTGTTCATCTCTTGTGTAGCTTGATATCAACCATGACAAGTCTGTCATCACTGTCGTCGGCATTGACGCCGGCTCAAAGACTCCTCGCGGCACACAAATTCCAAAGCCACATGAGGCGGCACCACGGCGAATGACCTCCTCATCGGACAGACCCGACTCGTCCATGGAATCCGAACAGCTTTTCCGCGAGACCAAACGGAGCCATCGCGACGACGGTAACCAAAGAAAGCGCCCTCATATTTCACATAAAAACACGCTCTGATTCACGCTCACACATATACGTAGACGAAGATGAGCCCATGTACCTGGACATTGACGAAATGAATGCCGGCGCCGGCAAGGAGCCCAGTCGCAACCGCCACAGCGGCATCTACGACAAAATGGGCAACGAAATCCCCGGTCCCATGCCTTTTGATCGTGACTACACAGGTAAATATATTAAAATAATAATAATAATAATAATAATAATAATAATAATAATAATAATAATAATAATAATAATAATAATAATAATAATAATAATAATAAAATTAATAATAATAATAATTATTGTATTATATTACATGACTGTTTTGTTCATTTCTCGAAACTTTGACGAAATAATGATAATCGTAAATAATTGATTATTAATAATACTTGTTATTATTACATTTTTCTTGTTTTGTGTTAGGGGAAGATGGGCCGAGTGCCAATGTGTCGCGCGCGACTACGCTTGAGAGCACGTCGACTGCAGCGGGTGCGGGAAAACTTCCTGTGTACAAATTGTTTGGGGCGACGGAAGACCAGTCGTCGGTCAACTCGATGTCGCTCAATATGATGGAGATGGAGGAAATGAACAACCGTCGCCCTGCTCAACGGCCGCTACAAGGCCAGACGAGCGTGATGTCGGGCGCTTCTTCGCAATTGACTGTCAACTCGCTGCGCAGTCAGAGTGGCGCATCACTCCTGTCACGTCCTATCGAGGACTGGAGCGACGACGGCGAGGGTGAGCTCGAGCATCGGCCCTGGTTCATTGCCATTGTGACTGTCGTCCAGATCATCCTTATCATCATTATCTTCTTCAAGGGCTTCCAGCCCGTTGCCTTTTCTGAATCCGCCACATCCGTCGCCTTCAACTTTGATGGTACCTCTTTCAATGCCACCTACGAGCGCGAGACCAACATTTGGATTGGGGCGCGCCAACGTGACCTCATTGCTCTTGGTGCCTACTTTACGCCGTGCATGGCAACCGATCCAGACATAGAGCTAAAAGTTGACGAGCAAAATGCTATTGCTGCAAATCAAACGTGCTGCTTGCGCCAGACAACGTCCCCGTCCGGCAACGGCACGGGCCTTGTCAGTCAGTGTGGCGTTCTCGACGTACCATCTTGTCTCGCTGCGCCCGGTGGAGTTGTCCTGTCGCAAAAAAGCGACTGTGGTACCACTGCCTGCGTTGACGTAGTCATGCGGCCATGTTGCTACGGTAACCTGGGCCAGTGCGAAGTGCTTACACAGAGTCGCTGTGTCACTTTGGAGGGTGTGTACCACGACCGTGCCGATGTCTTCTCGTGCGCCGACGTCGACTGTCTTTCGCAAACGTGTGCCCTCGGCCGCACACGCAGCAATCCCGTCTCGCAGTGGTGGCGCGTTTTTACCGCACCCTGGCTCCACGTCGGCATTATCCATCTTGTTGTCGTGGGCGTCTTGCAACTCTACTTTGGCTGGTTCGTCGAGGGCACCGGCGGTTTCTGGTTCACCATGGGCCTCTACCTTACGTCGTCCTTTGCCGCCTTCACCATTGCCGGTCTTTTTATGCCCTACGCTGTCCTCGTTGGCGGTGGCCCGGCCGTCTTTGCTCTCGTGGGTGCGCGTCTTGTTCAGCTTTTTGCCGCTCAGGACCAGCGTCACTCCGTGTGCGACGTGCTCCTCGTTCCGTTACTCCCACTTATTTTCATTGGACTCACTCTGCTCCCTTACGTCTACATGTTTGAGTGTCTCTTTGGCCTTGTCATTGGCATGTGCTTTGCCGTTGTGTTTCATCCTCACGTGGCCATGCGACGCGCCGATAGCCCCCTCTTTCGCTGCGTCACCTTGCTTGTCCTGCTTGTGTGGCTTGCCGCCATGGTCGGCCCTTACGTCGTCATGTACCTCAATGTGGTGATTCCGCGCGGCTGGTGCGGCTCAGTATGTGACTCTGTTGCCTGTGTCAATGTCATCGATGCCGCCATGTGTTACTTTGTCGATGCCTCCACTCTCCCTTGGTTGTAATGATTGTATTATTATATTCTTGGTATATTTTTCCCGTGTACCTCCGTAAAAATATATATAAAACATTTTAATCATTCTTTTTCGCTTACAATCATTCAAAAGTACAAAAGAATCATAATAATAACGTCATTAATTTACTACTAATAATAATAATAATTATTAATGTTATCATAATAATAATTAATATTATCATAATAATAACAATTAATATTATCATAATAATAAAATAATAATATTATTATTATTATAATTATTTGACTCTTGATTTTCTATAATATTTTATTATTCTTACATTTTTGTTTTATTAATTGTGGCCGATTTTTTATGTTTTACGTCTTTTGAATTGAAAAAGTGGCGCAATATATCGTTCGTTAAAACTTCATTAATATAATTATTTTTATTGATTTCTTTTGTGAAAAACAATTGAGAAGTAAAAAAAATGTTTGTTTTTCGTTTGTTTTTTTCCGCACATGAATTAAGTACTGCTCAGGAGTTTCACACATTCACCCAGTCCTCTCCGGTAGTTTCTTCGAGATTCAATTGAATCGAACACTCGTCAAATGTCCACGTCTCAGTGACGTTCTCGTAAAAGTCTGCGGGCACACGCACAAACCCGGCAATGTCGAAGATGCGCAAAATGGCGGCGTCGCGCAGGACGTCGCGTAGCTCGCGCGATTGGTGCGAGCCGTCAAAGAACTTGTTGCTGCGTTGCTTGAACGACGCCTGGAAGTCGGCCCAGGAAAAGGCCAGCACACAGTCAAAGCGAAGAACACGCTCGAGAACATCGCTCGAAATCACAGTGGTGAGAGTGGGCCGAGGCAAGCGCCAACGCTCCGTCTCGCCGTACACTCGATTTGTGTCCCGTGTCGCCACCAACGAACTGCGCAGGTCTTGAGCCAGTGACGCTAGTGTCACCGCGTGGACCTCAGTATTCACCAGTTCCTTCTCGGGCGCATCCACGGGCACGAGCTCCCCCGTCTCGTTGAGATACGTTTTGACGTCACGGTAGCCCACACTTCCCCCACACAAAAAGCGCTTCATGATCTCTTCCACATTTATGATGCTATGGAGACTCTCGCTGTCGATGTGCGGCAGCGCCATCATTGCATACTTGCACTACGGAAATAAAAATAATTAGTACAAGAAAAATATTATAATAATAATAATAATAATAATTGATAAAGACGTCAAAAACATAATAATAATTTCATAATAATAGTAATTATTATTATTATTATTATAAAGGCATGCGTACGCGAGAGAATCCACCGGAGAGTGCCAATGGGAGACGCATTAGTTGTTGCAAAATGAGCTGCATCGACGTGTGTTCTTCGTAGGCCTTGTTCGAGCCGTGGCGGAACGGCGTAAGATGCTCGGCAATAAAGCGACCTTTGATGTCATTGACGAGCGCCGCAATGTGCAGCTGTAACTTCACGACCGTACGCTCTTCATCGCTCGTAATGGGCACGTTGACATACTTGTCGATGTTGTTCAGCACATGCGTGACTGTCCAGCCTTGCAGGTACACCACTTGTCCGTCTGGACAGCGTCCCTCCAGAGCTCCCGTCAGCTATATGAAAAACAAAATCAGTCACTATTAATGATTCTCTATTATTTTATTTTTAATTTCATTGCAAAAAGACAATAATAATAATAAAAATTAATTATTAATGACCATAATAATGTTGTTGTGCCGTTGTTGTTGTTGTGCTCACCTGATAAACAAAATCGAGAGCTTGAGCGCGCTGTGCCTCGTCCGTGTCTGGATCATTGATGGTCTCCCAGGGGGCGCTTTGGCGTAGCATATAGATGTAGCGCTTCATGAGATTGAGTTGGTCGTGCGGATTTTGGTAGCCCATTGTTGCTGTTTTGGCAATGTTCTGCAAGTCCTGGCGCAAGTTGCTGTCTGGCGGCAAAAGGGAGGCCATCTGCTCGTGAAGCGCATGCACTTGTTGTGCCAGCATAATTGCCCGAAAGCCGTCTACATGGTCTCCAGTGGCAGACGCAAACATCGCGCTCTGTAGTTGAAAAATATTAGTATTATTATTATTGCTATTATTATAATTATTTTACCGCATCGTTGATTTCCGTC
Source organism: Ministeria vibrans ATCC 50519 (assembly GCA_943704425.1). Classification (NCBI taxonomy): domain Eukaryota; class Filasterea; order Ministeriida; family Ministeriidae; genus Ministeria; species Ministeria vibrans. The sequence continues at coordinate 4,669 of CALSCP010002807.1, forward strand.
AGATCCTCTTCCCGGAGCTCGCTGTTAAACAACCCAATGTATGGATCCGCATAGGTAATGCGGGCGTAGTCGAGCACGGGCTGGTCGGTGAGAGACGCCGTCTGCTCAATCGCACGTTCGACGAGCGCAGCCGCGCGCCTGTCCAACTGGATGAGATCAATTGTGGGCGAGTCGCTACCCCCACACAAATAAGTCCACCGACCAACCAATAAATTTAAAATCATGTTCATATGGTCGGTGGCAAGCCACGTCTCGTTGAGCCGCGACTCGGCGAGGTTGCGCACAAGTTGCTGGCGGAATTCCATGGCGCGCTCGTTCCCAACATGCTGTCGATTCACAATGGCGTGATTCCACGACTCCACCGACGCAATCACATGGTATCCAAGACGAGCAAACGAACCAAAGTCCGGCGACAGGTTTTTGAGTAGACCTCGTGCCTCACGGTCGAGCGTTCGACGCACCTGTTCCACGCGAGGCCACCAGTTGATGGCTCGCGGTCTCGAAGGTCCAGCGCCATCCCTCGCGCTCTCCGACTCCTGGAAATTTGCCTCCGCACTTGCTTGTGCTTCGAGGAGCAGACGACGTGCCGAGCGTGCGTGCATCAAAATGTTCACATCGTCATCGGTGTGATTCACTTCGTTCATGAGATGAAATGCATGGACAGCGATGAGGGCGGCCCAGGCAAAGCGCGTGTCCTCCTCCACGTCGAGTGCTGCACTAGATGGACGAGCTGTGTTGGTCGCGGCCGGCAGTGCGTGTGACAGCAAGTCGAGCACGGCGTCACGATGATCATGTTCGCCGAGCTCGAGGTCGTTCATAAAGTGTCCTTGAATTTTGGTGGCCATCGAGAGGACCTCGATCTGTACTTTTGGTGTGCGCTGACCAGGCTCAAGCAGTGCAAACACTTTGGTGGCGTGATCCTTGGCGGTGGCCCACGCTTTCGTGGGATTGACTCCTGCATCGATGTGCGCGGTGAGCTCCTCCATGAGATCATCGAGAGTGGCCGTGTACGATACTGCTGGGGCAGTGGCATCGGTCTCATCGGCATCAACGTTCACGCTGAGTGTCGTTGGCACATTGGCAACCAGCGTGCACAAGAGCCCGTGGATCATGTCGACGGGCGCCTCTTCGAATTTGTCCAAGGCAAAGTCGTGAAGTTCGTCCATCAGCGGTGACATCAGCTGAACAAGTGCAGTGGCAATGGCACGTCGTTGCTTCACCGACGGTACCGGTGTGGGCGAGGACGTAGATGTCGACGAGACAAAAAACCTGTTGAGGCGCACTGCAACAAATTGGACAAGCAATGCTGAGGGTACGGAGTTTGTGGTGGGCGAGGGTGTCTGTGCTGCAGGTGCGGGGCCGCCGGTGTTCGACTTGGTGCTGCTTTCCGCCGCGCTGTTCGCCTGCTCCACCGCCTCCACCGCTGAAAGATTCTTCGAGGTCGTCTCATCAGACGACGAATCGTGATGTGTGATCGAAGGGCGGTAGTGTGCGCGCAAAGTCGAGACCAGCTCGCCCAGCGGTGAGTCGGGCGAGTCAACAAGACCCGCCATCACAAAGTTGCAGTTGACAGTGCGTGCGAGCTTCACCGTCGCGTGGTAGGTCAGGTACGTAAGCACCGCGTGCTTGACTTGGGATTGGTAAAAGTGTGACATGGAGTGCACGGCAAGCTCAAGGGCCGGATGCGCCAGCAAATGAGAGGGTGCAGCTGCCTTGGATACCGTCTCGATGAGTTTGACGCGATCACGTGCCTCCTTAACCATCTTCTTGGTTTCCGCATGAAGCGGCGAGACAGACTCCGAGCTGGCGCTTGACTGACCGTCGGAGTTTTGACTGCGACGAGTCGGCACCGATGTTAGGTCCGGCTCGCCATCGGGCACTTCACGACGCAATTGCTCCTCGAGCGTCTTCAGACGCTCGGTGCCGGTGCTCACCACACGTCCGTACCAGTGCGATGCACGCTTCCATGCCTCACGACGGCTGTCAATGCACTGATGAAAGTCGCTCACGCCAATGCCATTGAAGAGGCGCGTCGCCAGCTCGAACATGCTGTCCAAGTGCATCCCCTCGGCGGCCAGCTCGAGCTTCTCATTCACGAGGTGCGTCGCAACCAGACGCTGTTCCCACTCCTGAGCGTACCACGCATGTCGATTGTTCAACAACGTAGCATGCGCGTGTGCTGCAATAGGCGAGTAGGGCGCTTGCTCGAGGTACTCAATGGCCTGGCGGTTCGCTGAGGTCTGCATGACGACGTCGGACACGTCGACGCCTTGGCCACGGACGTACATAAAGGCAATGCTCTGGCTGGCAACCGCTGCCATGTCAGAACGATCCGTGAGGTGAAACATGGCGCTGGCCGCCTCCAAACGCACAGCGGCCGTAGCAAAGCGCAGAAAGCGGGCGGCGATTGTCTCAGTCGAGGTCAGCGACGCGCGCATCATCTGTCGGCCTTCGGACAGGCAGCTGGCCGCAAATCGAAGGAGCGCCTGCTGTCGATCCGTCCTTCCCGGCGGCAAGGCATTGCTGTTGCTCAGCTCGGTGAAGAGATCGTCGTAGAGGTCGTTCTCGGCACGATCGAGTTTTGCGCGCCAGGTCACATCATTGACGCCGCTGTCGAAGACGCCGTTCTCGCCGGTGTCGCCGCCGTCGCCGCCGTCGTCCGAGTCCGAGTCCGAGTCTGGGAAGGGGTCAATGTAGCTAATGGCGTCCAGGTCACGGTCGGGCTCGGCAGCGGCCGCCGCCACGATGACGTCGCGGTACGAGCGCGCCAATTCCGTGTCGACTTCGAGGGCGTCTGCATTGCCAATCATTTCGATGTAGAGCATCGCCTCGCACTCGTTCGCTCGGCGTTGCTGTGGCGAAGCACCCTCGACAAGAAGCACGTTGGAAAGGTGAAGCTGTGCGAGACCGCGCATCGCATCGATGCAATTGTGATTTTCCGCAAGAAGTTCAAGAAAAAGATCTCGCGCTTTTCGGTAGTCTTTCTGCTCAATGGCCGCACGCGCCGCAGCGAGCTTGGGCGGCTCCGACGGGTGTCGATCATCCGTTGCAATGGGTGCTGAGGATGGCGTTGAAACCGACGAGCCTTGGCGTTCTGGCTGGGGTTGAGCGACAGTCGAGGTCGACGGTTGGGACGAAGTCGACGTCGAATTTAGCGAGGAAGCGCGTGACGGCGTCGAGGAGGGCTTTGAACCGCTGGAACCCATGGCGAAGGCGGTGTACTATCAATGACAGTGGGTTTAAAGAGAAGGGCGTGTATAGGAGGAGGGTGAGAAGGGAAATGAGGAGGGGAGAAAAAGAAAAAAAATTAATAACAAACAAAACTCAGCTTTTTTATTTTTATTATTCGTCCAAAAATCGAATGATTAAAAATGTCTCGTGAACGTTGGCACCCAGCTCTCCTGTCCCGTTTTGGGCTTCGGTAGTGAGTTCGGCTTTTGAGTTTTGACTTTCGAGGGCCCTGCGGGCTCCGGCGCATTGAGTTCGCATTGAGCCTGAGGGGCGTCGCAATGAAGTCGCAATGGCGCACTGGGGGGTCACTGGGGACTGCCGTGTACCCCTCAGGGGTCTATCAGTGCCTCCGTTCATTCTTCTCATGGGTGTATCCAGTATCAGTGGGTCTATGGGCTTCTTTGGGGATATTTTCGTCTTGAATTGATTAGTCTAAGGCGGAAGTATTGTGTCGATCTTGTTGTACTACAGCTCTCGATTCTCTATTAATTGTTATTTTCTTCGTATTTCTGTGTATTACTCCGTAGTGTCATGATCACTCTAGTCTTGACTCTTGAGTGCATGCATTCAGTATTAATTGTTGCAACAGCTTCGCATGGGTTGCTTAAAATATGATAACATTGTATATAATTATGAATCATTGTTTCATCATTGTCACTTCGTTCGGGCAAAATATGACAAACTTCTAGAGACAAACTGATTACATCCATGAATAAGGAGGTGGAGTTAGCAAGTTGTTGATTGAAAACAAACAGGGTTATATCAAATAGAAAAAGAAAAAGTATATAAAGAAAAAGTTTTACATTAATTGTATTATTCAATATTATTTTTGTGGGTGGTTAGTGTGGTTCAGTCGCGTGGAGGCAGGTGATAAAACTTGCAGGTGGACGCAGCGGGACAACGAGTAAGTACCACGCTGCGACAAACACCGGGGTAGGAGCAGTCGGGACAGTCTCGAATGCGATGCGATGTCTTTCCACAAAAGGCACAGGCGGCGAGGTTGCGCGCTGGGGGGGCGGCACCTGAAGAGGGAGCCGTGGTCGCCGGGGGAGGGCCACTGGTCGTAGCAGTCACTCGGGGATTGGAAGTACCATTACTGCGCGCAAACGCCGAGAGTCCACCACCGCCACCAAAACGAGGCGCTACACTCGAGCTGCCCGCCAACAAGTTTGATATTTTGAACGTGCTAGTTGTGCCGAAGGCGTTGCTGTTTGTGCTGCCGGTGGTGGCAGCGGAAGCCGCCAGCGACGACAGGTTGGAGAGGTTGAGAGTGGACGAGGAAGAGGTGCTGGTGGACGGAGTGGAGGATGCTGAGAGTTGGTTGAGTGAGGGAGGAGGATACTTGGAGGGCGGTGGAGGGGCGTAGGGGTGACGTGCGGGAGGACGCTCTGCAGGGGGAAGCTGCTGGGGTGGATGTGAGTGGTAGTAATGTTGTTGTTCCGGCTGCTGTTGGTGGTGTTGGTGGTTGTGCTGATGATGCCCAGTGTAGTAAGACGACCGTGGCGGCTGAGTGTGGTTGTGGTACTGTTGTTGTTGTTGTTGCTGTTGTTGTTGATGCGGTTCTTGTTTTTGTTGAGGGCGGTAATGGTCGGGCGGAGGTGGATGTGACAAGTGATGCGGCTGATGTGGCTGGTGTGGCTGGTGGGACTGTTGCAACTGGTCGTGGTGCAGAGGTGCGTCGGGCGGGGGAGGGAAGTGAGGATGAGCTGTATGGTGAACCGAGGGGCTCTCAAGCTCATACCAGAGAATCGTTTCGGCATGCTTGTGTAATTTTTCGGCGTGAGGATGTCGCATTTCGGCGAAGGGCGGTTCAATGGGTTCGGTGGAGAGGCGGTCGGCGAGCACAGAGCGCACGCGCTGCGCCTGCACCTCTGCCTCGACACTCGCCATCACCACTGGCCTATTATCCGTGTCCACTAGGGGCGGCACGTCTAAGGTTTGAGGGCGCACCCACGGCACAGCAGCTTGCAGTCGCTCGGTAGTGCGTCGGAGCGCGGCTCCCTCGCGCACACTCTCGTTCTCTCGGCCGTTGCCGTTCGAAAGGGGTCGCGACGGCTTTGAATCATCCACATTAATCCAACGCGAAACAATTTCCACTTTGACCAATCTTGTGGCGGGTGCAAATGTAACACGACGTCGCCGCTTTGCCGCCGTCGACGCGGAGCTGCTATCGGCAGAAGAAGAGAGAAGCGTGGGAGATGAGCGCCGGGGCGCATGCGCGTCCACCGAGGTAAACGACGACGACAACGACGACGACGACGACGATGATAAGGGAGCGATGGTCCTCGATGTTTTTGTAGAGATTGCAGCATCGGGGATGGGTGAGATAGTGCGAGGGCGTTTGCGCTGCGCCACGTCTCGGCCAGCGTTCGCAAGGAAGAGATTGTTGTCATCAGCATCGCTAGTGTTGATATTGTCGCCAATATCCGTAGACAGGGCGGTCGGCACACCACCGCGTGTGTTGTTGGTCTCAACGTCCACGTCCATGGAGGCGCGGTCGGCAACGGAGGCAAGTGCCCGAAACGCTTCGGGACCACTCATGGACGTGGTCTCGTCCAGCTCGGCCTCCTCGGCCGTACGCTTCAATGACTCTGCAATGCTTTCTACAGCGCAACCATCGTGCAACTGGGGCGTTCCCGGTCGCTGTTCGGCCGTCTCTTTTGCTCGCTCGAGTTCGCTCTCGTCCGTCGCCGCCACCAACTTCTTCCAGCGATCTTGCAAATCTGACGCTGTCAACGCCAACGATCGACCCATCGAGTCCGACCGCGCATTGCCTCGTTTCACTACACTTCGTACAGCCTTGATCACATCCTTCTGAGCCAGCATGTCCGCTACCGTCATCGGCAGTGCTCCCAATATCTATTAGGAAAAGAACCAACAGCAATAATTTCGTTAATGCGACGTCGCACAATCCACACACGCACACACACACACAAGGGTAAAGAAAAGCAGGACAGAACTGGGGAGAGGCGTGCGCTGGGAGGGGTGGGGGGCGAGGGATGGGATGGGATGTTGACAGGTGCCATCCAATCAAGTGGAGTATATCACGGTTTAACGGCCCTTGAACACCACTTCAATCATGGCAGGCAATGTGCAACCCACAGGAATACATCGTGTTCAGAGAATGAAGAGTTATAAGCTCGTTCTCCGCCTTTGTGTTTTCCTTTTTTTTTTTTTTTTTTTTTTTTTTTTCTTTGGTTCGTTCAACCAACAGAAACCGAACTCCTCCTTTCTGCGTCCGAGTCAGTTCACGAGCAACGATACGAGTACCCATGCGTTCGGCAAGGCACGTGGCGAACCGACTCTTTGTCTTGATGAAAACTGTTCTTTTTCTTCAACAGAAACTCTCTCTCAGACACACACACACACACACCGCCAGTCGGGGGAAACGTGTTCCGCACAGACTGACACGGTGCCGCAGCGCACGTGGAAGAGTGCACAACATCGATTGTCTTAACCTTAAGGCACTTTTGTGCGATCGCATCACTTCGCGCTCCTTTCAGCCACGACGCGACGACCAGCCCTGCGCCGCAATCTACAAGTCTGCACAACACAATTACACACCACACACGCCGGCCGTCAGTAACGTCCGCATGTCATATTTCTATAAACAAAAGAAGCAAACGAGCGCCTCCTCTACATAGAAGATGCCTCGAAG
>CALSCP010002816.1:0-13063 GCA_943704425.1 Ministeria vibrans ATCC 50519
TCTCTCTCTCTCTCTCTCTCTCTCTCTCTCTCTCTCTCTCTCTCTCTCTCTCTCTCTCTCTCTCTCTCTCTCTCTCTCTCTCTCTCTCTCTCTCTCTCTCCCTCTCTCTGTTTGTGTTCTTCTCTGACGCTTTTTTTGGCAGTGGCTTGAGGATTGTGAGGAGGAACGTTCTGCAGCCAAAGCACGTCCTATTGATTATCCTCCGTGTAAGACAGACGGAGAGACATTGAGACTGTGTGTTGACTGACTGTTGTTTTGTTTTCTGTGTTTAGCGGAGAGTGAGAGCGACTCAGAGGAGGAAGCGGAAGAAGGAAACGACGCGTAATTTTTAATAGTGTAACAAAGCAATAAAGAAAATGGGAAGAAATTACAGAGGAGAGCGGAAGGAGCGAGGAGAAGGAGGAGCGGGAGTCGGAGAGGAAGGAATGAGAAGAGAGAGGGGGGAGGGAGGTGGGTCCTGGGCGGAGGAGGAGGGAAGGGGGGCGGAGGATGCGTCCGTGATGCTGGTGGTGGAGGTGGAGCCCTCCTGCGCGGCCCACACGTCCACGAGACCCACGCCCAATTCACTGTGTTTATGGTTGAGCGACGAGAGAGAGGAGGAGGAAAAAGGGAAAGAAAGAAGGAAAGAAAGAAGAGAGAGAGACAGAGAGAGAAGAGAGAAAGTGATAGAAAGAGAAAAAAACAAAGAAAAGACAAAAATGCAAAGTGATAGAGAGAGTGTGTGTGAGTGCGCATACTAATCAATATGACATATCATTGTGTGTGAGATTGTTACTTGTCGTTGAGATTATGTCCAACAACGCCTGAGCCCCACGTGTGAAGTGCCCCGGCATGCCCATGCAACTCCTGTCACACACACACACAGAGAGAGAGAGAGAGGAGAAAAAAACAAAGTGATAGAGAGAGAGTGAGTGAGTGAGAGAGAGTGAGTGAGAGAAAGACACACACACACACAATCAGTCATTCATTCTATTCACACACACACGCACTCGATCAGTCTTCGCGCTTCATACTTTGGCTTTGGTCGCCTGACGAAGCGCTGGAAGTGCCACCAGAAACCGCCCCACCGCTTCATAGTACCCAGGACACCGCCACGTCATATTGTGAGTGCCCGTCTACACAAACCAGCTTTTAGCATTTCTCACACCCTCTTTCTTTCACTTTGTTTCTTTCTCCCTCCTCCTCCTCTCTCTCTCTCTCTCATCACTTTGCTTCTTTCCCCCCTCCTCTCTCTCTCCTTCGTGTAGGTCTGTCTGACTTGGAATTGTTCGATAAACTTTGACTGTGAGCGGCACAGTTCAAACAGCTGACTCATCATCGTTGATGGTATCAACTCGTCCGAGAGTCCCGACAGAAACAGAACCGGAATTGTAATCCGTGTAATCTATATATCAAAGCACAAGAGAAAAAATGTCACACACATGCACACACACACACACACACACACACTCGCACACTTTCTTTCACCCTCCCTTCCGCCTCTCTCTCTCTCGATCATTTTGTTTCGCCCTCCCTCCCTCCTCTCTCTGTCTCTCTCTCTCTCTTTCTCTCTTGTTTTTTGCAACTGACTCGTTCCGACGTGAGAAAGCATGAACGAAAAAAGAAGTTTGGCAAAAAGCGCGAAATGGGGAAAAACAAGCGAGCCATATCGGGAATGGACGTAAAGGTGTTTTCAAGGATGACCGCAGCAATCTTGCGGTGCATGTGGGGGCGGCTGGCCAAGGCAGCCGCCACAGCCCCTCCCAGGGAGCGCCCGAACAGCACCACCTTGTCGGAGGCGACGTCACCACGCGACGTCAGGTAGGTCACTGCTGCCTGTGAAATAACGGAAGGTGATAGTCAGTGCTCATGCATTGTGTATCTGTGTGTTTGAGGTTACCTCTGCGTCTGTGATGAAGCCTCGTTCGCTGGGCGACCCGGAGCTCTTCCCATACCTAAACATAATGTGTCATTGGTGGTGTTTCAGTGCCATTTCCACTTGCGTTAGAAACTGTGTCGATCATTTTTATTCCTTCACATGAGTTATCCTTACCCGCGATACTCCACTAAGAGAATATTGACGTGACAACGCACATAGAGCGCAAGTGCATTGTGCAACCGATGCCCAATGTCTACACAAATCAAATGTTAGCGGCGTCTTCTTCCACTCCAATTCGCAGGATGTTCGTCTCCGTCATCTTTCATGGATGATGCATACTTCCGGCATTGCCGTGGAAATAGACAATGTTGTAGGCAGAGGCAAACGCCGCCGGCGACTGCTGCTTGATAAAGAAGGCATTGAGGCGCTCCCCGTCGCTCGTCATGATGTACACATTCTCAAACTGCAACCCGCTCGCGTTGGGGGTCTGTACAAAGACGCGAGACGAGTCGGGCTGATCTGGAAAGTACAGTAGCGAATCCTACACAAGAAAAATCATACAACTCAAAACTGTCGCTCTGCTGACAACTTTTTGCCTAACGCCTACCTGATACGAATAGATAAACCACACAATACAGACAAAGAAAAGAACAAGCGTGAGGGCCACGCCAAGAAGCACAAGACAGGCGAGTGTGCAGATCCCAATGCCTACAACGCGCAAACAGAGAGCCAAATGAGAGACACACTCCACACACACTCTCTCTTTCTCTCGCTCTCTCTCTCTCTCTCTCTCTTCTCTCTCCATTGCAACGCGAGCAAACGGCGCCACTGCGAACCTATCGAGAGCCGTTTTCGGCGTTGCAAGAGGAATCCAATCATCTCAAGGAGCGCCTTGAGCGTTTGAAGTTTCTGTCGAACTTCTAACGAGAGAACAAGAAAAAAAGGTCCAAAGTTGTAGTGCGTCGCTTTCTGCCCTCTTCCACACATACCACGAACAAAGGCCTGTATCATAGTCTCCCAATTTGCATGAAGGAGCACACAGCACAAACGGGAGGAGCGTGGGGGAAAGCAAGTCGGAGACGAATATTATTGAATATGTTAATATGAAGATAATCAAAATAATATCAAAAATCAAAAATCAAAATTTTCTCTGCATCTGTGCCTTTCCCATTGGCCAGCCGCTCCTTCGTTGCTTCCTTGTTTATACATATTTAATTTCTTCAATACTTCCCTCGCATGTTGGCATCATCCAAGTCGGAGGGTCCCCATGACGATATTCTCAGTGGTACAAATATAAATCGTCAAACTGGCTGTGCTGCCCTTTTCTGACCTGCGTGACGCTCATTCGCCTTTATAGAGAGCTGGGTACACGTCACGGATGACGACAGCAACAACAGTCGCGTCTTTTCGGCGCTTCAAGAGGACGTGAACTTGAACTTGTCAAGTCACGCCTCCGAAAAAGGTACCAAAACACGTCGCCACGACAGTGCCATGTGCTGTCTCTTGCATTGTCTGAGCCGCTAGGGTCCCTTGATGCCTCTATGCCCTTGCAATATTGCTGGTTGCGGCTGTGTTACCGCAACAGTACTAACAAAACAACATTTGCAACTTGTTTGCGTACTCAACCCCCTTTGTTCGCCTGCGGAAAAGACGCCTGGCCACCACGCTCTCATCAACACCGTTCCTTGTTTCAAATCACACAGCAGCTCCCACCCGCTTCAAAACTTCCTTTCCGCCTCGAACAATTCATCATCATTTTTTTGCGTTTTTTTTCGCGTGTCGCACTCAGTCAGAACAAGTGCCACGTTCCAAAGCACGCGCTCCATCCCTTGCCAATGCCCCAAACTAGTACACGTGTACCTTTTTGGCATGCTAATTGTCCTCTCTAACGCCCCAATTGACTGCACTGTCGCCATTGTGTTGTCGACACAAGTTCACTCCTTGTTCTGTATTGTGTTGACAGGCTCAAACTCATCGTCGAGAAACCAGTCCCCTACCACTCAAATGATACGCGATGCACTTCTCACATCCATCAATTCCTCAGAGCCGGCAGAGGCCGGCGGGAGTTTTGTACAGATGGCGGACTCAACGCATCTGATCGAGACAGACAATGCCAAGTACGAAACAAAACCATTAACAAAATAATTATGACAGTAATCGAACGTTATTATCATAATTCTTATTATTATTATTAGTATTATATTATTATTAGTATTATATTATTATTAGTATTATATTATTATTAGTATTATATTATTATTAGTATTATATTATTATTAGTATTATATTATTATTAGTATTATTATTGTTGTTGTTATTATAATAATAATAATAATTATTATTATTGTTGTTTGTCGTTGATAATAATACTATTCTTATTGCCTTTTAGGAGGTTAGATGAGACGGTTGCAGTGTGGAGCCTCAACTCTAGTATGATGGAGTCAAGTGTGTCGTCATTGAACGGATCGCAGAGACACGGGTCAAAGAATTCGAGTGTCGAGTCGAGCATTTCGATTGACGAGTCGGAGACGGGCAGCCTGCACAATTCGACGATGGCAACGTGTATCTCGCTGACCGAGTCCGCCCTCCTCGGCGATCCCAGCAACTACATGGTGTCGCTGACGGGCATTGGACACTCGCCCGTGCAGAATGTCGTGACGGCCTCGCCCAAGCTCACCACCACCACCGACACCCCACCGTCCTCTGCACACACGACCACCAACCAGACGATACAAGCAACCACCAACCAGACGGCATCTGTTGCTACCGCTGCTACCGTCTCGCTTGTCTCGCCCCTCCTCGTCAACGTCAGCGCCGCGACAGCTCGCGTAGTGTCGCACAGCCGTCGCACGTCGATATCGCGTCGTCTTGAGCAGCTCGACGACGGTCAGTTGCGCAGTGTCTTGCGTGCCTGTGCCACCATTCAGTCCCAGTCATCGCGCCTCTCCTCCAACACTTCCTCCCGCTGCAGTTCCTCTCTCTCCGGTCGCTACAGAATCTCTCGCGTCCGCAGAATGTACGACCTCAGAAACACACAAGGCGTCGCATATCTCTCGATTGTGTTTATCTCTCTTTCCCACTCACTGAGTCTCACTCTCTTTGTTTTGTTTGTTTGTTCAACAGGGGTCGCCATCCGCTGGTGAGGGCCGTCAGCGACTTTTACATGAGCGAGAAGCTCATTACGCTCACCATTGGCATTTGCGTTGGCTTCTGCATCAGTGGCGCCGTCCGCCTCGATAACCGCATCTCCTACTAAAACTTTCCCCCACCCCTTTCTTTGTCTTTCTTTCTATACAGAGCCTCCACCCTTCTTATTCTTTTTGTTTCGTCGCTTCGTCTCTCGCTGCCCCAACACGCTCACACACACACAGACACTCACATAGAAACAGTACATTGATTGTTGTTATCCGCTACAGCCGTGACAGCCACAGGTTGCGCACTCAAAGACCACATCGTCATCACGACTCTTGCGCGGTACCCGGCAAACACATCCGGTTCCGTGCGACGTGTCACGCGTCTGAATGCATCGCAGACAACACAATTGCTCATAGCCAACCTAGCCGAAAAAAGGTTTAATTTTGCTTTTATCCACTGTCTGACGACGACAACAACACCCACCTTCTTCCACTTGGCAATCAGTGCGGGATCACCATAGCCTTGCTTCAGACACCAGTCGTACAGTTCGCGAGAAATCGCCTAGAAACGGAAAGATGATTAAAAAAAAAAGCGAACGTTTGACGCGTCATGTCAAGTGCTCCTTTGGCAGAGGACCAGCCACTCTCGCGCACTCTGCACAGTCCCAGCGGCAGGCGTCTCTATCCCCTCTGCCTCTGTCTCTCTCTCCCTCTCTCTCTCCCGGCCGATGTGCGTACTTTTCTCTTGTAGAACATGTCGTAAACGTATCTGGTGCGTTGGTGGTGGATTCTGTAGATGGGCCAAAGCGCCTCTTTCTGTCGCTTGCCCTCGTGCGGGTCTCTCTCGACTACACCCACAACCGGTCAGCGGCGTCCTCACGCATCGTTCCAAGCACCCCATTTACCTTCACGCATTTTCTCGTCAAACTCGTCAAGAGTCGACTCTAATAACTCAAAGCCCTCCGGTGGTGGCTTACGCGATCGTCTGACCTTTGGCATGGTGTTAATATAAGCGCAAAATAATAAGTTTGTTTTGACTGTTGAGTGTTGACACTCAAACGAAAGATCAAAAAGATCAAAGATGAAAGACCAAAATTTGATTTCACAATTTTCTGTACTCCGTGGCCGGCGCTCTCTCATCCCAAACATGGGCCTCTCAGTTGGATCGCTTCTTGAGGTCACCCTCTTGATGTTCAATGCAGTCTCTATTTTGCACGAGCGACGCTTTCTCGCCAAAGGTCCGTCGCCATTTGCACTGTGCACTGTGTCTCACTTCCACGTAGCCGGCTGGGGGTTCGACCAACTCAATGCCTACTCCGAATCATCTGCCAAGACACGCATCATCCAAATCATCCACGACGTCCAGAAATACGCTTTCAGTTCGAAATGGCGACAAAAGTCCGTTTTTATTTCTTTTTTAACCCTCTTTCTCTCTCTTTTTAGTTCCTCTCATTATTTTGAACATGCTGACAATCATCTTCAAACTGGTCTTCGGCTAACGCTCCACCTTCCCCTCCCACTCTGTTCCTGTACACATACACACTGTATTGCACTTCATTTATCATATGACACCGCACAATAAGATAATATACTACATCGTCTTTATGTGAAAGGGACAGCTAGAGAGAGAGAGAGAGACGTCATCCTCTCACTCTAAAATCCTGGGCACCACATTGTCAAGGTGTGGGTGACGTGCAAAAAAGTCGAGCGAGCCAAAGCGCACAGGGACCCCCTCCGAATTGTACACTTTGCCGCGAAGGACGGCGAGCGGTGGCTTGTCGCTGCTGGTGCTCACTTGGAACGCTGGTGTCTCGTCGTAAATCCATTGGGAGTGCTATTGCAAGAAAAGAAGAAAAAAACAACCATAATAAAGACGTAATAATAATAATAATAATAATAATACTAATAATAAAATAATAATAATAATAATAATAATAATAAAATAGAGAATCGAGAGCTGTTCTCAATGTCAAAAGAAAACAAAAAACAAAACAAAGAAAATAATAATAATAATATAACAATAATAATATTATAACAACAATAATTATTATAATAATAATAATAATAAAAATGTGAGAATACCGTGAGGTTGCGATGGAAGAGGGCGACTTCGGGAAGCGACTCAGGTGCAATATCAATAATCTCTTGCGGGGATAGCTCACTGCCTCCCTACACATCACACCAGAGACGACCATACACATGAGAAGGAAGACATAAAAATAAAAATAAAATTAAAAAATAAAAAAAAAAAAAAACGAAAAATATTGCACCTCTTCATGGTACGTCTGATGGGCCATCTGCGCGACTACTTGCTCAGTACGCCCCATGAGCGACCCACACTCGTCGTCTGCGTCAACCACATCCGCCAGTTGTGTTACCCTGTCGCGCACCGATACAGTGCCACGGTTCAATCCCACGCGCGCCAGAAACACCTTGGCGAGAGCGAGAGCGAGACAGGTAGAGCACGTAGTTTAACGGAAATACATGCCGCTTCTTCTACTTGCACGTACTGGATCGGGTGTAATGTGTCGCTGTAGTTGCGTAAGGTCGCTGTTGACAAGAAGCGTAAAATGGTGATAGGCAGTAAGCCTCGTTAGTCGATAGGCAGAGCCACTAATCTGCAAAAGAGAGTCAAAGAGAGTCAAGTTGTGTTGGAGCGTCTTCGCTCTCCTCCTGCCTTGTGATCGCCAATCATAATATTGTGCCGGTCGGACACGGAAGCGTCAATTGACATTTCATTTCGGAGTCCTCGGGCAACCGCTTCGACAAACCGCGTCCGACTGAACGACTGTTTGGGAGTCAAAAAGCTGCAGTTGAGATTGCCACCATCCTAACGGAGACGGACAAGAGTTTGACTTAGCGACGATTCTCTTGCGCCCTTTCGTCCGTTACATGATAAACAGCACCCCCTCCACTAGCTCGTCTTGCAAGCACAACGTTGTCGCGGCGCATGGACGTGAAGTTACACTCGACAAAGGGATTCTACAAATCGCTAAGAGTCAGTCAAATCGAGAGTGTCAGAAAGCACAGCGCGCGCCGCTACCTGCGCTCGACCGATGACAACCTACAGAGACAAGGAAAGAGAGAGAGAGAGAAAGGGGGCGGGAGAGGCCTGTTGAGTGCACAAGGGCAGGTGGAAGGAGAGCGAGCGTACGGCAGGCTTGTTGACATACAACAGCAGCACGCGCGCCAGTTCATCGCCTTCTTGCCAGATCAGCTTCTCACGAAGGTACTCTTCCAATGCCAGGTTGTAATATACATTGTGGCTAGTCGATCGGATCACCGACACGCCCCGGCCGAGTCGAGCGAGCATGAAAATTAGTCTACTCTATTCTCAAATGACAAAGTACAATTGTAATAACTAATATTGTATTCAATTCTCATAACTCTAAAACTCAGAGCTCAGAAGTCAGAATAATTTTGATACTTCAGATTGCTGCTTAAGCGCCATGACGAGCAGACCCCATCAGCTGTTTGATGTGGCCCTGAAACAGCACCAGGACGCAATCACTGTCACATCTGCTTGGCATCGCTTTCTGCCCACTCTCGCCGTCGCAACGACTGTTGAGCATGCCGGCGTGACCGGCGGTGCTGTCCACTTCTATGCCGACGATGTATGTCTTGCCTGTGTGTCTCCGTTCTTCCCATCTCGTTTTCGAAAAAAAAAAAAAAAAAAAAAAAAAAGTTAAAAACAGCGACTGGTCCTCACGAGGCGTACGATTCCTTCTTAAAGCCATGGGCAAAGACGCGGGCAAGAGCACGACAAAGACGACCGCGCACCAACTCGACTACGGCACTGTCCACTGCGTCATCTCCCGCCGCATCATAGTCACGTACTCGCTCGTCCAAAAGCCGCGCAAACCGCGACGGGAACCACCCGCGCCGCTGGCCGTCAATCAGCCCTTCCCAGCAGTGTTCGTCCTCCCACCGCAGCAATGTAATCACATCCCCGCGCCGCAGCGTCAGCTCGTCTGCCGATGCAGCCGTATACGCATGTACCACTATATAACACAAGGACAGCACATGAGAGTGAGTGAACTTTTAAATAAATTATGGTCTTTTTCTTTGTACCTTTGGCTCTGCGCGGTCGCTTGCCCGACACTCCCACATCGTCTGCGGTAAACGGGTTGCTGTAAAAGCCCGGATCAAACTCCTCTGTCATGGGAGTTGCCACAAGCGACACACTGCCATTGCCATTATTTGTGTTGGTAAAAGGGGCGCTGCTGCCCTCGACAAGCCCTGCGGATGACGACGATGACGACAACGACCGAGCACGCGCGTGCCCTTCGCAAGGCTGGAATGTCTTAAAGTGCTGAATCAGCGCCACAATGGCCTCCTTAAGCTCAACCATACGCTGGCTCTGCTCAATGTTCTTCTTGCGCATCCCATCGAGCGCCTTCTGCTCACCCGCAAACAGAGTCCCATACATACTCCCCACAGCACGGCCCAGCCACGAGCCACTCACCGCAGACCCATAGTAGCTCCCGAGTGACGCCACAGAGCTCACGCTCGACATGCGTTGCTGTCGTCGCTGCCGGGCACTCACAGGTGGCGCGCGCAACTTGGTCTGCGTAGCATTCATATCCTGCAGCAACTGCGCCCGAAACTCATCGCGCTGGGACAAAATCTCACGCTCGTTCAACACAAACTCAACAGCAAGCGCAATGAGCTCGTTCGCATTGACCATGGCGCGCTCGCGCGTCCCCTGCGCTGCCCCAACACTGCCCAGCACCGCAAACACCCCCGCCGCTTCTGTCTGCTCCATCAGCTCCCCTTGCAGCATCCGACACAGCGACAGCGCCAGCCGAAACAGAAAATCGGGGCCGTGGAAGAACAGACAGTCCCAGGCGCGCATCAGTACAGGGTACACCAAAACAGACGAGAACGCCGTAATAAACCTATTGTAAACAAAAAAAAACAATATAAAAATTGCCTCCACGGACAAAAACAACCCCAAAACCTCTATTTAACATGTACATACCAATTGAGCGAGACAAGTGGTAGCTCCACCTGCATCTCCGCCAAATGCGCATCCAGTTCAGGCAGCTTTGTCGTCAACAGTTCACTCAGCACCTAAGACACACAAAAAAACAAAAAAAACAAAAAAAAACAACAATCAACAACAACAATCAATCAATCAACATCAACATCAACAACAATCAACGCACAACTTTTTCTCCGTTAAAAAATCGCACCTGCTGGTCGGCTTGGGCGCCCAAGAGAACCATGCTGTAGTAACTCATGGGCATGAAGGAGTGCATGAGCGAGGTGACGCACCAGAAGGTCTCCTCCTCTTCCATCAGCAGCAGAAACGAGCACACAATCACTCCCATGCCTTGGCAGTAGCCCGTATCCGGGTGCATCCAGCAACATGCACGAAGTACGCGACGCAACCGTGCAATACCAGGCGCGTCGGGACTCGAAAAAAACAGGTTTTGTGGGAGAGTACGCAATATGTCCTTCTCAATCTCGCGCGCAGACTCGGACGTGTCGTTGTCGGGGGTCATACAGTGACGACACACCGCCGCGTACGTCAACTGACTTCCCCTTCGTCGGAGATTCGCCCCCAGCAGGCGCTCCCACACGCGCGCACGAATGGCATGCGGTACGCCGTCGTGAACCATCTCCTGCAGCTCAGGCGTGCGGTCAAACACGTCCACCAAATCCCAGTCAAAATCATCGTCGTCAATGTTCTGTCCGCACTGGCCCAGCAGGTACTCGTTCCAACGCTCAAAGGAGATCGCCTCCGCCTCCGCCTCCAGCTCCAGCGTGCCGTGTCGCTAAGCGAACAACCACACCAGGGTGAGCAGTGCATAGGAGACACATTGCACCAAAAAGGGCCTACCGTGCCACTGTCGCCCGTCTTCACCACAAATCCATACCGATCGTAGACAACCTCGTCATACACTGGCGTGTCGCTGCAGACAAAGGCAAAATCCACAAGATATTAAGGATAATGACATTACTATTAATACAAAAAAAAGACGCAACCTGTTCGACGGCACAGCGTCCTCATCAAAGGAGCGCACCTCCTCGTTCGACAGTCCTTCGCGCGCATGAGCGCGTGCCAATCGCTTGGGCGCTGCAGCCCAGCCGCTTGACCAGTCCGTCTGCAAGCGAAGTTGGGCAAGTTCAGCACGAGAGTCAAGATCAGTGTGTATTACCGCTGAAGGCCTCAGCGAGGGCACCACACCCTCCAGTGGAGGAGGTGTCGACATTGGCGGCAGTTGTCTAGCCCGTCTTTCTTTCACAAGGAACCTGCGTGTGTGTGTGTGTGTGTGTGTGTGAACCGAACGAGCGAAAAGAAAAGTGAAAAGTTAATTAGTAAAAACTCAAGATTATTGATATTATTGTATTGACTCAGTATAGAGCTTTTGTTTTATATTATTCTCATCTCGGTGATACGGTTGACAATGGACGAAGACGAGGAGTTCTGGAACGACGACGAGGAGTACGGCGACGACGAGGACGACGACGGCGACATGGACGTCGACGAGGCGGAAGACCTCAACCCAGCCGTCCACTTCGACGACCCTGTCGACGACCATTCCCCCACACACGTACGCCGTTCTTTGTTTTGTATATGTCCGCGCGCCGCTGGGCCTTCCTTCGTGTCTTAGTCGACGTAATGGTGTTTTTTTTTTTTTTTTTTTTTTTTGCTTTCTCCTTTTGCGTTGACTTCTCGCGTCCCCTTGTGCGTGTATCATCCATCGGGTTGCCCTATACGTTGTCCGCGCACAAAACACCCACGGGCGTCGCGCGAAAGCCAAGGGCCAAAAACGTCTAGTGGACACGAAACGAACGCGAACGGAGAGCGCTTTCGCGAAACACCGTTGCGTGCGACGCTGCCAGCCCACGCGCCGTGGGTTGCCTGCCCGGGTGTGTGCATGCATGCTACATGGAAGGTCCCTTGTCGCTGCATGTGCATGGGTGCCACGTCTCGCCTGTGAACGAAACGTCATTGGCATTGGCGATCGCTCACCTCGCTTGTCATTTTGGCGTAGAAAATCCCCTATAGAATAGTTGATCCAGAGTCCCTTCGGGCCATGCAGCAGCAAATGATCAAGCAGGTTAGAGTTTTGAGGAGTGATGTGAAAAGTGTCCGCTCACCATGTCATCACTTCTCAGGTGGAAGATCTCACGGGTGTGACACGACCGCGAGCACGGACGCTTCTTATCTTCTTCCGTTGGGACGTCGAGGCTGTCATGTCAGAGTTTATTGAGCGTGGTGTTGAGGTACGAGCGCACCTCTATGAACCCTCTGTGTACTGATCAGGGGAAAATGATGGCACTTTGTTTCACAGGAGCTCATGAGAAGCGCTGGCATTGTGTCGAGCGAAGAAGTGGACACTGCCAACGCAGCACCCACTCCAAAGAGAGCAAAATGCGACGTCGTGTTCTCTTGCGAAAGTTGCTTTGATGTATCAACATGGATAGAGAGAGACAATTGAGAGAGAAAAAGAGAAAAAGAGACAGATGAACTTATGTTTTATGACGTGTGTATGTAGGATGTTGACTATTCCAAGACGGAAGCCATCGAGTGTGGTCATCGCTTTTGTCGGGAGGTACGAATACGATTGACCTTGATTATTTTATTATTTTATCTATAAACTTCTAATTATACGCTCTGCATATCTCAGTGCTGGACCTCCCACTGCGAAGTGCGCGTGCGCGAACGCAGCTGCAACCGCATTCCCTGCATGGCAACGGACTGCAATGTTGTCCTCAACAGCGAAAAGGTTTGCTCAGCCCATCACTCCACCGTCTAACTTCCATGTGTTGCGCAATTGTTATATATTTTTCAGGTGCTGTACTTTCTGGAATCATCGGAATCGTCGCTGGTGGACCGGTACGAGTCGACGCTACTTGACAGCTACATTGAAGACAACCCACTCGTGTCATGGTGTCCGTCACAGCCGCACTGTGGCAATGCCGCCGAGAGTCTCGTAGGCGACAACACAGTCTTTGAGGTGGACTGCTCCTGCGGCCACCAGTGGTGTTTTGCCTGTACCGAACCCCCACACTCGCCCGTACACATAAAAAAAAAAAAAAAAAAAAAAAAAAAAAAAAA
>CALSCP010002817.1:8522-18591 GCA_943704425.1 Ministeria vibrans ATCC 50519
TGGAGTCCGTTGCGAGACGAACATCAACGAATGCGAAAGTGCGCCCTGCGCAAACAATGGCGTGTGCACTGACCAAGTCGACGGCTACATGTGTACGTGTGCTGCCGGGTTTACTGGCGTCGTGTGTCAAACGAACATCAACGAGTGCGTGTCGAATCCGTGTGCAAACGGTGGGACTTGCACGGACGCCATCAACGGCTACACGTGCAGCTGCTTGCCCGGCTTTCTTGGCGTGCGCTGCGACAACGACAACAACGAATGCGCGTCGAGTCCGTGTCAGAACGGCGGCGTGTGCTCGGACCATATCAATAGCTTCTCGTGCTCGTGTGCACTTGGGTACACCGGCACATTGTGCGGCACGGAGATTGACGAGTGTGCGTCAAGCCCGTGTGCTGCCAGTGCTACATGCAATGACCATGTTGGATCGTACTCGTGCTTGTGTGCGGCTGGCTCAACAGGCACGGGGTGCCAGATTGACATTGACGAGTGTGCGTCGAATCCTTGCGGGTCTCACGGCGTGTGTTTTGACAGTGCCAACTTCTACTTGTGTGTGTGCGAGGATGGGTTTGCCGGTGATGACTGTGAAGTCAATGTCGACGAGTGCGCCTCGAACCCGTGTCTGAACGGTGCCACCTGCAGCGACCAAATCGATGCTTACACGTGCCTTTGCGTTCCCGGTTTTGTTGGCACACAGTGCCAAACGAACCTCAACGAGTGTGCCTCAAACCCGTGTCAGAACGGCGCCACTTGCGACGACGGTGTGAATTCCTACACGTGCACCTGTCCGCCCGGGTTCACCGACACACACTGCGACACCAACATCAACGAGTGTGCATCAAACCCATGCCGGAATAGCGCGACTTGCAACGACGGAATCAATGGCTTCACGTGCACCTGTGCGCCGGGGTTCGTGGGCACGCACTGCGAGACCAACGTCAATGAGTGCCTTTCAAATCCCTGCCATAATTCTGGTGTGTGCCAGGACCTTAAGAACGGCTACAAATGCTTTTGCCAGCCGGGCTTCACGGGCACTGGGTGCCAGACGAATATTAATGAGTGTGCGTCGAATCCGTGTCAGAATGGCGTCACTTGCAACGACGGCGTCAACTCGTTCACCTGCTCGTGCCTAGCGGGTTTCAGCGGCGTGCAATGTCAGACTAACAACAACGAATGCGCCTCAAACCCTTGTGTAAACGGAGCAACTTGTGCGGACGGCGTGAATTCGTTCATTTGTGCTTGTGCGCCGGGCTACGTTGGAACGGTTTGCTCGACGAACGTGAATGAATGTGCAAGTGACCCGTGCGCCAACGGCGGCACATGTACTGATGGCATCAACTCGTACACTTGCTCGTGCGTCACAGGCTATACTGGTCCATTCTGTTTGATCAACAACAATGAATGTGCGTCTACCCCCTGTCGTAATGGCGGTGTATGTCAAGACGGTATCAACTCGTACACATGCTCATGTCTGGCAGGGTACACTGGTGTGAATTGCCAGACCAACGTGAATGAGTGTTCGAGCGCCCCGTGTGCCAATGGAGGGACCTGTTCCGACCAAATCAACGGATTCACGTGCGTGTGTCGGACCGGATTTACCGGTGTACGGTGCGCGACAAACATTGATGATTGTGTGTCCAACCCGTGTCGAAATGGCGCAACGTGCAATGACGGAGTGAGTTCGTACACGTGCACATGTGCTGCAGGCTACACCGACTCGCACTGCCAGACCAACATCAACGAGTGCGGGTCGACTCCCTGCCAAAATGGTGCCTTGTGCATTGATGGCATCAACTTGTTCGCGTGTGCTTGTGCAGCTGGATACACGGGTGTCCTCTGTGAGACAAACATCAACGAATGCCGCTCAAGTCCATGTACAAATGGCGGCAGCTGTAACGATGGGGTCAACTCATACGCGTGTTCGTGTGCCTCCGGGTTCACCGACACACACTGCGAGACGGACATCAACGAATGCTTGTCGAACCCGTGTGCCAATGGTGCCGTTTGCTCGAACCACGTTGGTTCGTTCTCGTGTTCCTGTGTCGATGGCTACGGTGGAGTCCGTTGCGAGACGAACATCAACGAATGCGAAAGTGCGCCCTGCGCAAACAATGGCGTGTGCACTGACCAAGTCGACGGCTACATGTGTACGTGTGCTGCCGGGTTTACTGGCGTCGTGTGTCAAACGAACATCAACGAGTGCGTGTCGAATCCGTGTGCAAACGGTGGGACTTGCACGGACGCCATCAACGGCTACACGTGCAGCTGCTTGCCCGGCTTTCTTGGCGTGCGCTGCGACAACGACAACAACGAATGCGCGTCGAGTCCGTGTCAGAACGGCGGCGTGTGCTCGGACCATATCAATAGCTTCTCGTGCTCGTGTGCACTTGGGTACACCGGCACATTGTGCGGCACGGAGATTGACGAGTGTGCGTCAAGCCCGTGTGCTGCCAGTGCTACATGCAATGACCACGTTGGATCGTACTCGTGCTTGTGTGCGGCTGGCTCAACAGGCACGGGGTGCCAGATTGACATTGACGAGTGTGCGTCGAATCCTTGCGGGTCTCACGGCGTGTGTTTTGACAGTGCCAACTTCTACTTGTGTGTGTGCGAGGATGGGTTTGCCGGTGATGACTGTGAAGTCAATGTCGACGAGTGCGCCTCGAACCCGTGTCTGAACGGTGCCACTTGTAACGACCAAATCAACTCGTACACGTGTACATGTGCACCTGGATTTGCCGACTTCCATTGTGATCGAAACCTCAATGAGTGTGCCTCAAACCCGTGTCAGAACGGCGCCACTTGCGACGACGGTGTAAATTCCTACACGTGCACCTGTCCGCCCGGGTTCACCGACACACACTGCGACACCAACATCAACGAGTGCGCATCGACTCCGTGTCAGAATGGAGCGACTTGCAACGACGGAATCAACGGCTTCACGTGCACCTGTGCGCCTGGGTTCACGAGCACTCTGTGCCAGACGAACATCAATGAGTGTGTCTCGAATCCGTGTGCCAATGCTGGGGTATGCGCAGACGCCATCGACGGCTACACCTGCAATTGTGCTGCTGGATTTGCAGGCGCACAGTGCCAGACGAATATTAATGAGTGTGCGTCGAATCCGTGTGCCAATGGTGGTACATGTACTGACCAGATCAACGGGTACACATGCTCATGTACTCCTGGCTTTGTGGGCTCACTTTGCCAGGCCAACGTCAACGAGTGCGCCTCAAACCCGTGTCAGAATGCTGCCACGTGCACCGACGTCGTCGATGGCTTCCTGTGCTCCTGTGTCGCCGGCTACACCGACACGTTCTGCCAGTCCGACATCAATGAGTGCGCTTCAAATCCCTGCCAGAATGGCGCTCCTTGTAACAACCTCCTCAATGCGTACACCTGTTCGTGCCTGACAGGTTTCACGGGCACGCACTGCGAGACGAACATTGACGACTGCGCTTCTACCCCATGCCAAAACGCCGCGACCTGTCAAGATCTCATTGATGGCTATCTGTGTGGCTGTCTTCCAGGCTTTACAGGCGTCCACTGCCAGACCAACATCAACGAATGCGCCTCCAACCCGTGCCTCAACGGCGCTACTTGTACCGATCGTATCAATGGCTACTCTTGCACATGCGCCCCCGGGTTTACCGACACTCAATGCACCACAGACATCAACGAGTGTGCCTCCAACGCGTGCCAGAACGATGCCACATGCAACGACCTTGTCAACGGTTTCACCTGTTCCTGTCTCATTGGATTTACCGGCACCCTCTGTCAGACCAACGTTGACGAGTGCGTGTCGAGTCCCTGTCAGAACGGCGCCACCTGTACTGATCTTGTGAATGGCTATTCATGCATATGTGCTGCCGGCTTTGTTGACACTCTCTGCACGACTAACATCAACGAGTGTGCGTCACAGCCGTGCCTTAACGGTGCAAGCTGCGTCGATCTTGTCAACGGCTTCTCGTGCACCTGTGCCAACGGCTTCTTTGGTCAGTTGTGCGACGGCGACGTCGACGAGTGTGCCTCGTCTCCCTGCCAGAACACCGCCACCTGTGTACAGCGCATTGGCGAGTGGGCGTGCCTTTGTGCCGCCGGCTACACCGGCTCCACTTGCACCCTGGATGTCGACGAGTGCGCCTCGCAACCTTGCCTCAACGGTGGTATGTGTGCTCAAGACACGCAACCAGACTTGTACACCTGCTCGTGCCCCTCAGGCTACACCGGCAGCCACTGTGAGACCAACATTGACGATTGTGCGCCCATCACCTGCCTTCATGGTGGCACCTGCACCGATCTCGTCGACAACTTCCTGTGCACCTGTGCACCCGGCTACACCGGCTCCCTCTGCCAAACGGACATCAATGAGTGTGCGCTCAACAACTGTCTCAACGGCGCCACCTGTACTGACCTGGTCAACGATTTTTTGTGTACCTGCGCCCCTGGCTATACCGGTCGCAACTGCGAAATCAACATCAACGAGTGCCTGTCGAGCCCATGCTTCAACGGTGCCGAATGCTTCGAAGGCATCGATCTCTTTGTGTGCTTTTGTTCTGACGGCTGGACCGGAACGCTGTGCAACGTGGACATCAACGAGTGTGCCTCAAACCCGTGCGTGACGGGCGCGTGCTTTAACGGTCTCAATGCCTTTGTGTGCACTTGTCCGTCGGGCTTCACCGGCACCCGATGCGAGACAAACATCAACGAGTGCGCCTCAAACCCGTGCCAGAATGGCGCTACATGCAACGACCAAACCAATGGCTACACGTGCGCCTGCACGCCGGGCTACATTGGCCAATTGTGCCAGTTTAACATCAACGAGTGTGCCTCGGCACCTTGCGCCAACGGTGGCTCATGCTCCGACGGCATTGACTCGTACACATGCGCCTGTCGCGATGGCTTTGTCGGAAGGCACTGCGAGATAGACATCAACGAGTGCCAGTCGTCACCCTGTCGGAATGCCGCCACCTGCTCAAACGAGTTGGACGCCTATGTGTGCGCCTGTATCGCCGGTTTCACCGGTGTCCGTTGCGAGACCAACATCAACGAATGTGCTTCCGCTCCCTGCCAGAATGCCGCTACTTGCACCGATCTTATCAATGGCTACACTTGCGCTTGTGCTCCGGGTTTCACTGACACCCACTGCGAGACGAACATCAACGAGTGCGTCTCAGGCCCGTGTCAAAACAGTGCTGCATGCAGCGACCTTGTCAACGGGTACTCTTGCGCATGCATTGCCGGCTACACCGGCGTGCACTGCGAGACCAACATCAACGAGTGCGCGTCAACACCCTGCCAAAATGCCGCCACCTGTACGGATCTTGTCAATGGCTACACCTGCACTTGCACTCCCGGATTCACTGACCCGCACTGCTCTACAAACATCAACGAGTGCGCCTCGACACCCTGCCGCAACAGCGCCACCTGTAACAACCTCATCAATGGGTTCTCGTGCAGCTGCATCTCAGGCTTTGTGGGAACCCTGTGCGAGACTAATGTCGATGAGTGCGCCTCGGCACCCTGTATCAATGGCGGCATTTGCTTTGACGGGGTCAACAGCTTTGCATGTGCTTGTCAGGGTGGCTTCTTTGGCGCACAGTGCGACGTCGAGACCAACGAGTGTGCCTCGCAGCCGTGCCTCAACGACGCGACATGCGAAGACATTATCAATGCGTACGTGTGCCACTGTGTACCAGGCACGACTGGCGCCGACTGTAGCCAATTCATCAACGAGTGTGCTTCGCAACCGTGTGTCAATGGTGCCGCATGCATTGACAAGATGAACGCCTTTGAGTGTGTGTGTCCCGCTGGCTTCACCGGTACCGTCTGCGAGACGGATATCAACGAGTGTGCCTCGAACCCGTGCCACAACGGCGCCTCCTGCCTCAACTCAATCGATTTATTTGCGTGCCAATGCCTTCCGGGCTACACGGGTATTCTATGCGAGACCAACATAAACGAGTGTGCATCGGCACCGTGTCAAAACGCAGGCGTGTGCATCGACGGCATCAACTTGTTTGCCTGTGTGTGCCGCGACGGCCTCACCGGCACGCTGTGCCAAACCAACGTTGACGAGTGCGCGTCAAACCCGTGTCAGAATGCGGCCACGTGCAACGACGGCGTCGACTTGTTTAGCTGCACTTGTGTTACAGGGTTCATTGGCAGGCTGTGCGAGACAAACATCGACGATTGCGCAGCCTTTCCGTGCGTCAACGGCGGCACTTGCTTTGACAATGTCAACCAATACTTTTGTCTGTGTGAGCCCGGCTACACGGGCGTGAACTGCCAGACCGATGTTGACGAGTGTGCATCAAATCCGTGCCAGAACAGTGGGACTTGCACCGACCTTGTCGACGGCTACGCGTGCACCTGTCCCTCTGCCTACGATGGTGACGAGTGCCATCTTGATCGAGACGAGTGTGCCAGCTCACCCTGTCTCAGTGTGGGCACCTGCGTGGAAGGGTTTGATCAATGGCGTTGTGTCTGTCCAGTGGGTCTCACCGGTGACCGATGCGAGGTGGACGTTGACGAGTGTGCGTCGGCACCCTGTCTCAATGCAGGCGCCTGTCAGAATCTCGCCACCATCAACGCCTTTGCGTGCTCATGCCTTGCGGGCTTTACCGGCGTTCTTTGCGAGACAAACACCGACGAGTGTGCCACAGTGGTGTGTTTGAACAGCGGAACGTGCGTTGATCAAATCAACGCGTTTGCGTGCACTTGCACGCCCGGTTTTACTGGTGTTCTTTGCGAAACCAACGTTGACGAGTGTGCGAGTGCTCCTTGCCAGAACGGTGCGACATGTGCCGATCGTGTGAATGGCTATTCGTGCACGTGTTCTATTGCCTTTACGGGCACCCATTGCGAGCAGGATGTGCTCGAGTGCGAGTCGAGTCCGTGTCAGAATGGTGCCACTTGCAACGAAGGCAAGGCGTCATTTGCGTGCGTCTGCTCGCCTGGATTTACCGGCACGCTGTGCGAGACAAACATCAACGAGTGCGCATCAAATCCGTGCGGCCAGGGAGGTGTATGTTTGGACCACATCAACGGATTCACGTGCTCGTGCTTTGGTGGCTACACCGGTGTGCGTTGCCAGGTCAACATCAACGAGTGCGCCTCGAACCCGTGCCAGAATGCCGCCGCATGCATCGACGGCATCAACTTGTACGCGTGTGTGTGCGTCGCCGGGTTTACCGGTGTCCATTGCGAGACCAACGTCAACGAGTGTGCGAGTGCTCCATGCGAGAATAGTGCCAACTGTATCGACCTGGTCAACACCTACACCTGCTCGTGTCTCGATGGGTTCACGGGTGTGCACTGCGAGACGAACATCAACGAATGTGCGTCGCAGCCATGCCAGAACGATGGTGCCTGCTTTGACTCGGTGAATCTCTACGTGTGCGTGTGCGTCGATGGCTACGCGGGTCTTCACTGCGAAACGAACATCAATGAGTGCGTCTCCAACCCTTGCCAGCATTCAAGTACGTGCCACGACGGCATCGACTCGTACACGTGCGCGTGTCTGCCTGGCTACACGGGTGTCCAGTGCCAGACCAATGTGAACGAGTGTGCGTCAAACCCGTGTGCCAATGGCGGCACTTGTGCCGACCAGATCAACTCGTACACCTGCTCGTGTGCACCGGGCTTCTTCGGCGCTCGCTGCGACGGCGACACCGACGAGTGCCTTTCGGCGCCCTGCGTCAACGGAGCCACCTGCCAGGACCGCGTGGATGGCTATGTTTGTGCTTGCCTGCCAGGCTACACGGGCGTACTCTGCGAGACCAATGTAAATGAATGCCAGTCGAGCCCCTGTCAAAATTCAGGCGTGTGCTCAGACCAAGTCAACGGATACATCTGCTTCTGTTCCGCCGGCTACACCGGCGTTCGTTGCCACACGGACATCAACGAGTGTTTTTCAAACCCGTGCCAGAACGGTGCAACCTGCAACGACCTTGTCAATGGCTATACTTGCTCGTGCGTGCTTGGATTCGCCGACTCGCACTGCTCCATCAACGTCAACGAGTGTGCCTCCACCCCCTGCCAAAATGGCGCCACCTGCAACGATCAAATCAATGGCTACACTTGTACTTGTCCCCCCGGTTTTACGAGTACTCATTGCGAGATCAACATCAACGAGTGCGCGTCGAAGCCTTGTCAGAATGTGGGTTTCTGTGTGGATCGCGTGGACGGTTTCACCTGCGAGTGTCAGTCGGATTTCACAGGTGTCCTCTGTGAGACGCGTCTGGACCAGTGCGAGTCGTCACCGTGCTCAAATGGCGCAACCTGTGACGACGACATTCTCTCGTTTGCTTGCTCGTGCGCGCCCGGCTACACAGGTACACTGTGTGCCGATGAGATTGACGAATGCATTTCGATGCCGTGTGCCAACCAGGGCACTTGTACCGACCATCTCAATGGCTACACTTGTGTCTGTGCCGCCGGCTACACAGGCACCAATTGCCTCGGAGACGTGGACGAGTGTGCTTCGGCGCCGTGTATCAATGACGCTACCTGTGTACAGAGTCTCAACGTCTGGAGCTGTTTGTGCGCACCGGGGTATACTGGTAGCCATTGCGAAACAAACATTGACGAGTGTGCCTCGAGCCCGTGCGTGCGTGGTCTCTGCCTCGACGGTCCACTCGCCAATGAGCATACCTGTCTGTGTCCGGCGGGATTCACCGGGTTGCTATGCGAGACGAACGTTGACGACTGCCTTGCCAATTCTCATTTGTGCCTCCACGGCGCCTCGTGCGTCGACCAGGTAGACTCCTTCCGATGCAGCTGTGCCGCTGGCTACACTGGCACTTTTTGCCAGACGGACATTGACGAGTGTGCCTCGCAGCCGTGCCAGTACGTCGGCACGTGTACCGATTTTGTAAATGCGTACACATGCGCTTGCGTTGCCGGTGTATCTGGTGTTCATTGCGAGACGGACCTCGATGAGTGTGTGTCGTCTCCCTGCGAGAATGGCGCGTCGTGCTTGCACGGCATCAACGTCTTCTCGTGCCAGTGCGCAGCCGGCTTCTTTGGTACGACGTGTGCGAGTGCCACGGACGAGTGCGCGAGTCAGCCGTGCCGCAACGGTGCCACGTGCGTCGATGCACACCTGGCGTACGCCTGTGAATGTGTCAACGGGTTCACGGGTGCTCATTGCGAGACAAACATTAACGAGTGCGCCTCGAACCCGTGTCACAACAGCGCTACCTGTACCGATCTTGTCTTTGGCTACACCTGCACGTGTGCTCCAGGTTTTAACGGCGTTCACTGTGCCTCAAACATTGACGAGTGCTCGTCAAACCCGTGTGCCAACGGCGGTGCTTGCCTCGACGGCACCAATGGCTACCTCTGCTCGTGTCCAGTGGGCTTTACGGGGATTGTGTGCCAGACTAACATTGACGATTGTGCGCCCACCAATCCCTGCCGCAATGGCGCCACTTGTGTGGACCGTGTGAATGCGGTCGATTGCATTTGTGCGGCAGGCTATGCGGGACCCCTGTGCGCCTCCAACATCAACGAATGCGCCAGCGTACCCTGTCACAACGGTGCGCTCTGTGTTGATGGTATCAATCTTTATGCATGCGGCTGTCTGCCAGGCTTTACCGGTGTGCATTGCGAGACAAACATCAATGAGTGTCGCTCAAATCCGTGTGAGAATGGCGGCGCCTGCACGGACGGCGTCAATTCTTTCTCGTGCACGTGTGCAGCCGGTTTTACCGGCGTGCTCTGTGGCACCAACGTAGACGAGTGCACTTCGACGCCGTGCAACAATGGCGCTTCCTGTGCCGACGCCGTCGATGGCTACACTTGCAGTTGCGTACCGGGGTTCACGGGAATGCTGTGCGAGACCAACATTGACGACTGTGCCTCGTCGCCCTGCCAACATGGCGCCACCTGCTTTGACGGTGTTGTCTTTTACACGTGCCAGTGTGCCGATGGTTACACCGGCAGCCTGTGCGAGACAGACGTTGACGAGTGTGCGAGTCAGCCGTGCGTGAATGGCGGCACTTGTTCGGACGCCATCAACGCCTTTGTCTGTTCGTGTGTCGACGGCTTCTTCGGGGCGCGTTGCGAG
>CALSCP010002817.1:18689-34655 GCA_943704425.1 Ministeria vibrans ATCC 50519
GACGTTGACGAGTGTGCGAGTCAGCCGTGCGTGAATGGCGGCACTTGTTCGGACGCCATCAACGCCTTTGTCTGTTCGTGTGTCGACGGCTTCTTCGGGGCGCGTTGCGAGACCAATGTGAACGAGTGTGGCTCGTCGCCTTGCCGCAACGGTGGCACATGCATAGACATTGTCAATGGCTATCAATGCACATGTGTCGCGGGCTATACGGGTGCGCAGTGTGCACAGGACATTAACGAGTGCGACTCGGACCCCTGTGTCAATGGCGGAATTTGTTCGGATGCCATTGGATTCTTCACGTGTACATGTCAAGCGGGCTTTACCGGCATGACGTGCTCCCAGAACATTGACGAGTGTCTTTCAAATCCTTGTGCCAACGCGGGCACGTGTGTGGACCAGATCAACTCGTTTGCGTGCGCGTGTGCCGCCGGCTACGCAGGCACCTTGTGCCAGTCAAACGTCAACGAGTGCGCTTCCAATCCGTGTGCCAACAGTGCTATTTGCACCGATCAAATCAACTCGTACTCGTGTGCGTGCTTGGCAGGATTTACAGGCGTCCACTGCGAGACCAATGTCAACGAGTGTGCCTCGAATCCCTGCCGCAATGGCGCCACTTGTACAGACGACGTCGCCGCACACACGTGTGACTGCTCGCCAGGCTACACAGGCTCGCAGTGCCAGATGAACATTGACGAGTGTGCTAGTGCGCCCTGTCAGAATGGCGCACTCTGTGTCGATGGCATCAACTTGTATGCCTGTGGGTGTATGCCTGGATTTGTGGGGGTTCATTGCGAGACCAACGTCAACGAGTGTGCCTCAAACCCCTGCCTCAACGGCGCCATTTGCGCCGATCAAGTTGACGCCTTTAGTTGTTTGTGCCTGCCCGGATTTACGTCGGCCAACTGCGCTGTGAACATTGACGAGTGTGCCTCAACGCCCTGTCAAAACGGCGCTACTTGCACCGATCTTATTAATGGCTTTTCCTGTTCGTGTGCCCCTGGCTTTGTGGGCGTCACGTGTGCCAGCGAGGTCGACGAGTGCACGTCAAATCCTTGCCAGAATGGTGGAGCATGCACCAACCTTGTCGACGGTTACAGTTGCGCGTGCAATGCTGCATACACGGGCACTCAGTGCGAGACGGACATTGACGAGTGCGCAAACGTTGTGTGCCAGAATGGCGCTGTGTGTGTCGATGGACTCGCCTCCTTCTCGTGTGTGTGTCTCAACGGCTACACCGGTGTATTCTGCGAGACCAACATCAATGAGTGCGCAAGCGCTCCGTGTCTCCACAACGGAGCATGCGCGGACGGTATCGATTCGTTTGTGTGTGCCTGTCGTGCTGGTTACACCGGCTCGCTGTGCGAGCTGGACATTAACGAGTGTGCGTCGTCGCCGTGCCATGGCAGCGCCACTTGCCTCGAAGGAATCAACTTCTTCTTTTGTGACTGCCCCGCTGGCTTTTTGGGCTCACGGTGCGAGACGGACATCAACGAGTGTGCAAGTGCACCGTGTCGCAACGGCGCAACTTGCCAGGACAACTCTGACAGTTTTGCCTGCACCTGCGCCCCAGGCTTCACCGGCCTTCATTGCGAGACGAACGTGGACGAGTGTGCCTCAGCACCGTGCCAAAATACCGCTACGTGCCAGGATATAGACAACGCCTACTCGTGCTTGTGCATAGCCGGGTTTGTGGGCAGTCAATGCGAGACTAACATCAACGAGTGTGTGTCGCAGCCGTGTCGCAACAACGGTGTCTGCGTCGATCTGGTGAACGCCTTTTCGTGCATTTGTCTGTCGGGCTTTGCTGGCGAGTTGTGCGAGACGGATATTGACGAGTGCGAGTCGTCGCCCTGCCAAAACGGCGGCGCATGCAGAGATGGGGAGAATGGATTCCAGTGTACGTGTGTTCCTGGGTTCTTCGGAGCGGCGTGCGAGGCGGAGACGGACGAGTGTGCGTCATCACCATGTACGAGTGGCAGTTCGTGTACCAATGTGATCAATGGCTTTGTCTGTGAGTGTGCGCATGGCTTCACGGGCGTCACCTGCTCAGTCGACATCAACGAGTGTCTCTCGGCGCCGTGCGTTAATGGCGCGACCTGCCGTAACGAAGTGGGCGCATTTGTGTGCACTTGTATTCCTGGCTTCACCGGACTTCACTGCGAGACGAACATTGATGAGTGTGCCTCCAGCCCGTGCGTCAACGGCGGCTTGTGCGGCGACGTTGTCAACGCGTACGTGTGCCTGTGTCTGCCGGGATACACCTCCCTTCATTGCGAAGTGGACGTTGACGAGTGCGCATCAAGTCCGTGTGCCAGTGCGTCCACTGCTGCCTGCCTGAATAACATCAACGCCTTCTCGTGTGTGTGCCAGGCGGGCTTTACAGGCACGACGTGTGCCCAAAACATAGAGGAGTGCGCGTCGCAGCCGTGCGTCAATGGCGCGACGTGCCAGGACCAAATTGACGGGTTCACCTGCGACTGTCTTCCCGGCTGGACGGGCACTCACTGCCACCTTGACATGGACGAGTGTGCGTCGAGTCCGTGCCACGCGTCGGCCACCTGTGTGAACGGTGCCAATATGTACGTGTGTTTGTGCGCGTCGGGTCGCACAGGTCTTCTCTGCGACTTGGATGTGATTGAGTGTGCCTCGCAGCCGTGCACCAATGGGGCGACGTGCTCCGAGGTGTCGCTTGGTTCGTTTGCGTGCGATTGTGCTGCGGGATTCACCGGTGAGATGTGCGAGACGGACATGAGCGAATGTGTGTCGTCGCCGTGTCTTCACCAGGGAGTGTGTGTCGACCAGGCGGGCTCGTATGCGTGCGTGTGCCGCACGGGCTACACCGGTGCACAGTGTGAGACGGACGTGGACGAGTGTGCGTCGAGTCCATGCCAGTCGGGTGCGACATGTCTGCAAGGCATCAACATTTGGGTGTGCATGTGTCCCGCCGGTTTTAATGGCGTCCAATGTCAGAACAACATTGATGAGTGTGCGTCTTCTCCGTGTCAGTCGGGCGGTACCTGCATTGATGGCGTGAATTCGTTTTCGTGCCACTGCGCCGCAGGGTTTTCGGGCTTCACTTGCAGCGGGGACATTGACGAATGCGCGTCGAGCCCGTGTGCCAATGCCGCGACATGCTTTGATCAAGTGGACGGATTCGTCTGTGGTTGTACCGGTGGCTGGGCCGGCGTGATGTGCACTGATAATGTCAACGAGTGCGCCTCCAACCCGTGCCAGAACAGCGCCACCTGTACGGACCTTGTCAACGCGTTCACCTGTGATTGTCCAAGTGGGTTCACGGGCCTCACGTGCGCCGCCGACATTGATGAGTGTGACTCGTCTCCATGCTCCAACGGCGCAGTGTGTACCAACCTAGTGGATGCCTTTTCTTGTGCATGTGCCTCCGGCTTCACGGGTGCCGGGTGCGCGTCGGACGTGAACGAGTGCCTCTCGGCGCCCTGTTTGAATAGCGGTATTTGCGTGGATGAAGTCAATGGCTACGCGTGTGTGTGCCTTGCCGGATTCACTGGTACAGTGTGCCAGACCAACATTGACGAGTGCGCTTCGGCACCCTGTCAGAATGGAGCAGGCTGTTCCGACGCTCTCAATGGCTACTTCTGTATGTGTACCGCGGGCTTTACTGGACACCTTTGTCAGACTAACATCAACGAGTGTGCCTCCAACCCGTGCTTGAACGGCGCCGCCTGCTCCGACCAGGTCAATGGGTATGCCTGTCAGTGTGCCAGCGGATTCACCGGAGCGCACTGCGAGACCAACATTAATGAGTGCGCAAGTATGCCTTGTGCCAATGGGGGTCTGTGTGGCGACAGTATCGACACCTTTTCTTGTGCGTGTGCATCGGGATTCACCGGCGCGACGTGTGAGACAGAGCTCAACGAGTGCGAGTCGCTGCCGTGCCATCATGGCGGCACTTGTACGGATGGCGTGGATGCGTTTGTGTGTGACTGTCCTCAGGGCTTCACCGGTGCCAACTGCGCCATTGACATCAATGAATGCCCGAGTCTGCCATGTCGCAATGGTGCCACCTGCCGCGACAATGCGGGCGGCTACCTGTGCCTGTGTCCAGCTGGATTTACCGGCGTCGATTGTGAGACGAACATTGACGAGTGTGCCAGTGTACCGTGTCTTCATGCAGGCACCTGTATAGACGCGGTCGACGAGTACACATGTGTGTGTGCAAGTGGACGCGACGGGGACATGTGTGAGGGCAATGTGAACGAGTGCACGAGCGCACCCTGTGCCAACGGTGCCACTTGTGTGGACGCACTCGATGCCTTTGTGTGTGAGTGCGCCTCGGGCTACCAGGGAACCCTATGCCAGCTCAACATTGACGAGTGTGCCTCCAATCCGTGTGCCAATGCCGGAACATGTATCGATCAAATTGCGGGCTACACCTGTGCGTGTGCGGCCGGTTTCACGGGAACACATTGTGCCGACAACATTGACGAGTGTGCTTCGCAGCCTTGTTTGTTTAGCGGTACCTGTGTAGACCATGTGGATAGCTACACGTGCCAGTGTGCGGCCGGTCGTTCGGGCCCAACTTGTGGCGTTGATGTGAACGAGTGCGCGTCGTCACCCTGTCGCAACGGTGCGTCGTGCTTTGAAACGGTCAATTTTTACCGCTGCTTCTGTATCGCGGGCTTCACCGGCCCGCACTGCGAGTCGGACATTGACGAGTGCGCTTCGAGTCCGTGCGTGCATGGAGCCACCTGCACCAACGGCGCTGCATCGCACTCGTGTACGTGTGCCGATGGCTACACGGGCACACAGTGTGAGACGGAGTTGTTTGAGTGTGCGAGCAGTCCGTGCCAGAACGGCGCCTCGTGCGCCGACGGCATTGACTCGTATGTGTGTGCGTGCTCAACCGGTTTCCATGGTGTCCACTGTACGACAGACATTGACGAGTGTGCGAGTAGTCCGTGCCAGAACGGTGCCTCTTGCACCGATGGCATTGGTTCGTTTGTGTGCGTGTGCGAACCCGGATTCAGCGGTTCTCTGTGCGACACCAATGTGCTCGAGTGTGACTCGACGCCTTGCATGAACGGTGCGACGTGCATTGACGCGGTCAATCAGTACACATGTCAGTGTCGTGCGGGTTTCACGGGCGTTGTGTGCCAGACCAACGTTGACGAGTGCGCGTCGCAACCGTGTTTGAATGGCGCTTTCTGTGCCGATGGAAGCGACAGCTTTGCGTGTGGCTGTGTGGTCGGATTTGCTGGGGTGCGCTGTGAGACCAATGTGAACGAGTGTGGTTCGAACCCGTGCCAGAATGGCGCAACCTGCTTGGACGGCATTGCATCGTATGTGTGCGTGTGTCGCTCGGGGTTTACGGGCGTCAACTGTGCGCAGGACATTAGCGAGTGTGCCTCATTCCCGTGCCTCAATCAAGGTGTGTGTACGGATCGCGTGGATGCCTTTGCCTGCGCGTGCCCCGCCGGCTACACGGGCGTACAATGCGAGACAGACATCAACGAATGTGTCTCGTCGCCCTGCCAACATGGTGCGTCCTGTGAAAATCTGGTGAATTCCTTTGCCTGTACGTGTGTGCCCGGGTTTGCGGGCGAAGCGTGCGAGACGAACGTTGACGAGTGTGCGAGTCAGCCGTGCGTGAATGGCGGCACTTGTTCGGACGCCATCAACGCCTTTGTCTGTTCGTGTGTCGACGGCTTCTTCGGGGCGCGTTGCGAGACCAATGTGAACGAGTGTGGCTCGTCGCCTTGCCGCAACGGTGGCACATGCACAGACATTGTCAATGGCTATCAATGCACATGTGTCGCGGGCTATACGGGTGCGCAGTGTGCACAGGACATTAACGAGTGCGACTCGGACCCCTGTGTCAATGGCGGAATTTGTTCGGATGCCATTGGATTCTTCACGTGTACATGTCAAGCGGGCTTTACCGGCACCCAGTGTGAGAGTGACATTGACGAGTGTGCCTCGTCGCCGTGTCAACATGGTGCGCCGTGCATTGAGCAGCCGCTGCGTGTGCGCGCGGGTCTGAGTGCATTTGTGCGCGAAGACTTGTCGGTAGTGTCGTCGCAGACGGTGACCATCGGTTGGACGTTTGTGGCGCTGACCAATGCAAGTGTGTACGCTCTGGGCTACTACGACCACGACAGTCTGATTGTGAAGGGGGTCGCACTCGACGGTGGTCTGCAGACGGCGCATGCCGTTTCATTGTGGGACCTCACGTTGGACACGTTCGTGTCGCAAGTGACTGTTCCCGCCAGCACCAGTGCGACGATGTACTACAACGAGTTTTACTACGAGACGACAAGTGTGCCCGTGACGCTGACGGCAGGACACACGTACGCCCTTGCCGCCGAGGTACCCGCCAACAGTGGTGACAAGTACGCCGTGACCGCCACGAGCTCGGCCTACTCGAACGACGTGGCACAGCTCGAACGTTTCCGCTGCGCTCAGCAGAGTGCGAGTGTAAATCCCGCCGTGTGTATTGCGACGACCGCCGACTCGGCTGCTGTGGGTCGCTTTGGGCCCAACATTTTGTTGCGTGAAGTGGTGCCCAACGTTGACTATTATGAGTGCGCCTGTGCCTTGGGCTACACGGGGCTCAACTGCGAGACGTCTATTGACGAGTGTGCGTCGATGCCGTGCACCAACGGTGGAACGTGTACAGATCAAGTGGGTGCCTTTGAGTGTGCATGTGTGGCAGGGTTTACCGGTTTGCGATGCGAGACAAACATTGACGAGTGCCTCAGTGGTCAGGAGTGCTCGGGCATGTGGATTGCGGACCAAGGACTCACGGTGACGCGAGGAGGCATGGCTGTGGTGCACAGCGGTGCGCCTGCGGGTACCTGGTTGCGGGCGTACTGGCCGCAACCGCTGTCTGCCGGTCGCTTCTCATGGTCCATTCAAGTGACGGCTCTCGAGAACTGTCCCGAGTCCGAGTGGGACATTCAGATTGGTGTGGCACGCGAGTCGGATCTCAACGACACGATGCGCTTTGTCTCGTTTAGCGGCTATGCCTACCTTGCGGAGAATGGCCATCGTGCCGGGTTTGGGCTCACCTCGTCTCCCTATGCAGGCGTGACGTATGGCGCAGGAGATGTGATTGAGGTTGAGATTGACTTTGAGTTGGACACGCTGTCGTTTTCGCGCAATGGTGTCTTCTTGGGCACCGCATTTGCGTTGCTTGCCAGTGGCAACTACCTGCCCGCCGTGTCGCTTGCGTGTCCGGGCGCTACCGTTGAGCTGGTGGACACGGGTGTGCTTAATGCAGTCTCGTGCACGCCTGCGTCGCCCTGTGGCAACGGTGCGGCGTGCTTCGACGGCCTCGACTCACACGTGTGTGCGTGCTCTGCTGGCTACACGGGATTGTTGTGCGAGACGGAAATTGACGAGTGTGCAAGCTCGCCGTGCTCCAATGCCGCGACCTGTGTGGACTTGGTGGGGGCTTTTGCGTGTGAGTGTCTGACGGGCTTTGAGGGAGAGTTGTGTGAGAAGGACATTGACGAGTGTGCGAGTTCGCCGTGTGCCTTTGGCTCGGCCTGCCTGCACGGCACCAATCTGTTTGTGTGTCAGTGTGTGGCGGGGGTTACGGGCGAACAATGCGAAACGAATTTGGACGAATGTTCCTCCAATCCGTGTGCGCACGGCGCCACTTGCAACGACCTGGTGAATGCTTACACGTGCACATGTCCTTTGGGTTACACCGGTGTGCACTGTGAGACAGACCTGGACGAGTGCGCGTCGAGTCCGTGTGCCAATGATGGCTCTTGTGGTCAGACAATTGTTGGCACCTTTGTGTGTGTGTGCTCGGCAGGGTTTACAGGCGCAACGTGTGCGCAGAACGTTGATGAGTGTGCGAGTGTGCCGTGTTTGCATGGTGGCACATGTGTTGATGCAATCCATGCCTACGAGTGTGTGTGTGCCATGGGCTACACGGGCGTGCACTGCGAGGTGGACGTGGACGAGTGTGCTTCGAGTCCGTGTGCCAATGGTGGCGTGTGCTCCGACGAGATTGGTGCATTTTCGTGTGCGTGTGCTGCGGGATATACGGGCGTGCGATGCGACGGCGACAAGGACGAGTGTGCAAGCTCGCCCTGCGTACATGGACTCTGCGCCGATGGCATTGACTCGTACTCCTGTTCGTGCGCAGTGGGCTTCACGGGTGTGCACTGTGAGACGGACATTGACGAGTGTGTTTCGAGTCCGTGTGCCCAAGGCGCAGTGTGCTCGACACCGCTGCTGGGCGCTTTTCACTGCGCGTGTCCCACGGGCTTCACTGGTGTGTCGTGTGCCGTTGACATTGACGATTGTGCGAGTGCACCGTGTGCCAATGGCGCGACGTGTTTGGACGGCACTGCGTCCTACACATGTCTCTGTGACGCCACCCACGACGGTGTGCACTGCGAGCGTACACTTATCAAGCGTGTGTGCGTGCTTGATGTCAACGACACACTCTCGACCACCCCCGAGTACGCACAGCCCTTTAGCATTGATGGCTCACTTTCGGCCGTGCGCATGTCAGCGACAGACGTGTTCAATGTGCCGGCTGCCGACGCACCGACGCTGCCCATGAGTGGATTTTCCATTGGTGGGTGGGTCCAACAGGACGCAAACAATTTGGGCTGGCTCATGATCAAGTCGGATACGGTTGGAAGCTTCCGTCGCTTCTTTGGCGTCTTTCTGCACGGCGTGCGCGACGAACTCTGGTTTGTGTATCTGGCTCCTAATGGAACAACATTTATTCAGGAGGAATTTGCGCACGCTGCGATTGACGATGGCGCCTGGCATCACATTCTGGTGCGCTATTCGATTGTCAATGCGGCAGTTGAGGTGTTTGTGGATGGCGTTCCAGTGGGGTCTGCGGCAGTGCTCGCGGGGCTAGACGAGGGCGCTGCGGGTGAGCCGCTGACAGTGGGACGACGTCCACATGATGCGTTTGGCTACGCGGGCCTCATTGCGGATGTGGTGTTGTCGTCGGAGGAGACGGTAAGTGCCTGCGCACTGTCGGCGACGTGTCCCACACGCGTGCACATGTGTGGCACGCGTGGCACGTGTCTCGACGCCAACGGTGGAGGGTTCATGTGTGCCTGTGACGCGGGTCTGACGGGTCAGTGGTGTGACGAAGATGTGCGCGAGTGTGAATCGAATCCATGTGTGAATGGTGCCACCTGTGTCGAGGACGCGATGGTGCTTAATGCAATGCAGTGCGACTGTCCCGTTGGGTTCACCGGGGTGTTCTGTGAGGAGAACATTGACGAGTGTGCGAGTGGTCCGTGTGCGAGTGGCAGTACTTGCCACGATGGTGTGGACTCGTACGTGTGCGTGTGTGCTCAAGGGTTCTTTGGCGTGGCGTGCGAGACGAATGTCGACGAGTGCGCGAGCGGGCCCTGTGTGAATGGTGCAACATGTGTGGACGGCAGCAATGGCTATGTGTGCGCGTGTACGCAGGGCTACACTGGGTTGGCATGCGAGACGGATATTGACGAGTGTGTGTCGCAGCCGTGCACTGTGGGTGTGTGCTTGGATGAGGTAGGTGCATTCACGTGTGCCTGTCCTGTCGGCTTTACGGGCGATCTGTGTGAGTCGGACTTGGACGAGTGTTTGAGCTCACCATGCACCAATGGCGCCACCTGCATGAACAGCGTGGGATTTTTTGCGTGTGCATGTGCGCTTGGGTTTACGGGCACGTCGTGCGAGACGGACATTGACGAGTGTGCGAGCTCGCCGTGTGTAAACGGTGCGACGTGCTTGGAGGAGTCTATGAGTGGCGCTTTTGACTGTCTCTGTGTGCCGGGCTACACTGGTGCGTCATGTGAGACGAACATTGACGAGTGTGCCAGTGGACCGTGTGCGAATGGCGCGACATGTGTGGACGCTGTGGAGGGGTTCACGTGTGCGTGCGGCGATGGTTTCCTTGGGGAGCGCTGTGAGACAGACGTGGACGAGTGCACGAGTGCACCCTGTGTGAATGGCGCAACGTGCCTGAACGAGCCGGGTCGCTTTACGTGTGTGTGTGCTGCGGGATTCTTTGGCGTGCAGTGCAGCAGTGAGGTGGATGCGTGCTCGTCAATGCCATGTGCCTCGGGTGCAACGTGTGTGCAGGTGCAGAGTGCCTATACGTGCGTGTGTCCATTGGGCATGACGGGTGCGACGTGTGATATAGATATTGACGAGTGTGTCTCGGCGCCCTGTCAGAATGCGGGCACGTGTGTGAATGGAGCGGGTGCCTTTGCGTGCATTTGCACCGACGCGTTTGTGGGCAATTTGTGTGAGGACGCAGTGGATGCGTGCGCGAGCAGTCCGTGTGCCTCGACGGGTCTGTGTACCAACGTGGTCAACGTCGACGTGGGCTTCCTGTGCACCTGCGATGACGGCTACACAGGGGTGCGGTGCGAGAGTAAAGTGGACGAGTGTGCGTCAAGCCCGTGTGCTAATGGCGGCAGCTGTACCAACCTGCTCGATGGCTATGTGTGTACATGTGTGGCGGGTCTCACGGGCGCACAGTGTGCGGACGAGTGTGCATCGAGTCCGTGTGCTAATGGTGCAACGTGTGTAGACGGCGTCACCAGTGCCATGTGTGTTTGCGCTGCGGGCTACACGGGCGCACAGTGTGCGGTGAATGTGGACGAGTGTGCATCGAATCCTTGTGCCAATGGCGGCACCTGTGTCGACGGCGTCAACGGCTTTGCGTGTCAGTGCACCGCCGACTTTGTCGGCAACACCTGTTCGTTTGTGGTAGATCCCTGCTCGAGCAGCCCATGCGCCTTCGCCGGCACGACCATGTGTGTGGTGAACAGTCCCTTTGTTGGCTTTGGCTGTTTGTGTCGCACCGGCTACACGGGCGACCTGTGCGAGTCGGACATTGACGAGTGCGCGAGCAGTCCGTGTCAGAATAGCGCCACCTGCGAACAAAGTGGATCCGTGGGCACATTTACGTGTGTGTGTGCGTCGGGATACAGCGGCACGGAGTGTGCGGTGGACGTTGACGAGTGTGCGAGCAACCCGTGTCGCAATGGAGCGACGTGTGTGGACGCAGTCGATGCATTTACGTGCCTGTGCACAGCAGCGTACGCGGGCGACACGTGCGAGATGGTCGTAGACGGCTGTGACTCGTCACCTTGTGCCAATGGAGCAACGTGCCTGCGCGACAACATGGCGGGTGCATGGTCGTGTGCGTGCGCGACGGACTATACGGGCAGCGCGTGCGAGGTACCCATTGACCGTTGTAAATCGTCGCCGTGCGCGAATGGGGGCACGTGCACTCTGCAGGGCACCGGCTTCACGTGCACATGTGCCAGTGGGTTTGAGGGTGCAACATGCACGACGGACGTGATGCCGTGCCGTAGCAGCCCCTGTGCCAATGGCGGCACATGTGTGCGTACGGGTGGCGGTCTCTCGTACTTTTGCGTGTGCGCCAGCGGTCTGACGGGCGTCAGCTGCGAGAGCCATGTGGACGAGTGCTTGTCGTCGCCGTGCCTCAACGGCGGTTTCTGCAAGGCGGCCACGAGCGGCACGGGTTACGTGTGCGAATGCCCACCGGGTCTCGGCGGAGCACACTGCTCGGCGTGCTCAAGCAATCCTTGCGGCAACGGCGGCACTTGTGTCGAGGCAAATGGTGGTACAACTTTCACGTGTACGTGTGCCTCGGGCTGGTCGGGTGCGGTGTGCGAGTCGGATATGGACGAGTGTGCAAGCTCGCCGTGTCAGAATGGCGGAGTGTGCGTCGACGAGGTGGACGCCTTCTCGTGCACCTGTCCCGCCAATGTTACAGGCACCTTCTGTGACCTGGTGGGTTCACCCTTGGGCACCGGCTCGAGTGGCACTGCATCATGGGTGGTCCCTGTGGCGCTGATCCTTGCGTTACTGCTGCTTCTTCTACTGCTTCTGCTGCTGTGTGTGTGCTGCCGCAAGCGCAACAAGACACAGGTGGCCGAGGTAGAAGATGCACTTGCGACGGCCGCCATGACACCTTCGGGTCCCGTTCTCTACTGCCTGACCGACCTTAATGACTCGCGTCCGTACCACGCGGCTGAGGGACGACGTCCCAGCAACCTGTCACAGTTGTCGCAGAACAACTTTGTCGGCGGTGGCTTTGCAGGAGCGGACGATGTGGGCGACCAGCTAAACGTGACGGCATCGAGCATGAACGATACGCTGCGTGACGGGGCCTACAATGTGGCGGCGGCAGAGCAGACACACGCGGCGCTGCAACGTGCGGCGAGTGGACAGTCTGCGGTGCAGCGACAGTCATCGTCGGTAGAGCAGTTTATCACAAAGATTGCGGTACAGGAGGAGGAGGTGACGGAGGAGGCGTGGAGCTCGGGTGGGGAGTACGAGGACGATGGAGAGGAATACGAGGAGAGCTATCCGCGATGGGTGCCCTCTGCGAACCTCAATGAGACCAATGTGTGATGACGAAGAGAGAGAGAGAGAGTGTGTGTGTGAGAGAGAGAGAGTGACAGAGCGAGAGAGAGAGAGAAAGAAAAAAGATTTAAAGTGACAGAGAGAGAGAAAGGGAGAGAGAGTGATAGATGTATAATATTCAACAATTCAGTGCGTGTGAGTAAAAACATAAAGAAACGGATTTATATACAAAAGAAATGAAAAATGGGGGTTTAGATTGTCAGTGAGTTTTGTGGCAATTGATAGATGTGAATGTGTTCGTCCCAGGAACTGTCGACACAGAGACCATTTTGGTGGTTTGAGAGATCAAGACCACAAATAAACTCTGAGTGGCGCGAAATCAAATCGAGAGCAGAGCCCGTTCGGCTGTCAAAAGTGCGCACTGTCATATCGTAACCTATTGAATATTTTTATATTATCATTAGTATATTAATTCAATTTTTCGAGCGAAAACTTCTATTCAATCACTCAAACACATGTATGGTAGCAGTTTAAGCGCGTGAGTTCTTACTGGCTGATGCAATGAGATGAGGAGAATGTGGAGAGAATTTGACACGACGGACGGCGAAACGATGGCCAAGACACACTGACAGAGGAGAAAATGGAGCGCGAATGTCCCACACTGCAAGAGAAACAAAAGAGAGAAAGAGAGAGGAGAGAGAAACAAAGTGAGAGAGAGAGAAACAAAGTGATAGAGAGAGAAACAAAATGATAGAGAGAGAAACAAGTGATAGAGAGAGAAACAAAGTGATAGAGAGACACACAAAGTGATAGAGAAAGAGGAGGGAGAAAGGATACAAAGTCGAGTGACAAAGTGATAGAGAGAGAAACAAAGTGATAGAGAGACACACAAAATGATAGAGAGACACACAAAGTGATAGAGAGAGAGAGGAGGGAGAAAGGAGGGAGAAAGAAGACAAAGTCGAGTGACAAAGTGATAGAGAGGGAAAGTGATAAAAAGAGTGACAAAGCGAGAGACAAAGTGATAGAAAGAGGTATTGAAGGAGGGTAGACAGTAAATAAGAACGGAAATGACTAATAAGTAGAATGCGTGTAAGAATAAGAAACTGACAAAAGGACATTGTCTGAAGGAAAAAGAGTGAAAGAGACACTGAAATGCGATCGGGTGTCGCGTGAAAAACTCGAGAACAAGGCATACCTCTGAGAGTGGAATCGGTTGAGCCAGACACACAAATGTTTGGGTCATATTTGGAGAAGTCACACGAGAGAATTTCGGAATCGTGAGCGAAAATAGACTGAACGGGACTGGAACCGGAACGGGGATCCCACAAGCGAAGAGTGTGATCGCCACTGGCACTAAGAATGGTCTAAGAAAATACAAGTGAGTGAGTGATTGTGCAATCCAATGTGAGTCGAAGTTTAAGGTGTTGAGTCGTTACGTCTGGAAGATAGGGAGAGAAAATGGCGGAATATACGACATTTTCGTGACCTGTAAACTCATGAATAGGATCACTTCTTCGAGGGTCCCACTATGAAAAAGATGTAAATACGGCTATACAAGAGACACACACACATAGAGAGAGAGAAGGTTCTGCACGTACAAGTTTGATGGATTTGTCCCAAGACGCACTGACAAACGTCTGTTTGTGCACAAGATTCCAATCCACTCCGTACACCTACAGGATTGAGTAAGCACGCGCACGGCTATCGTAAGACACCAAGCTACCTCTTTGCTGTGGCCTTTGAAAATCAGTAACGGAGCATTCTACAAAAAATAAATAATAATAATAATATTAATCAATAAAAATTATTCGTGATCAATGGAAAGTGGTGCGCCAATGGATACCGTTGGCTGATTCGCATCCCACAGCTGTATTGAGCCATCGCCACAGCCAGTGACCACATGGTCCTCGACAAGCTCGCTCCAGGCCACATCGAAGAGCGCGTCGGGCGTCTCAAACCTACAGTTCAAGAGAAAGAGAGAGAAAGAGAGAGAGAGAGAGTGAGAG
Source organism: Ministeria vibrans ATCC 50519 (assembly GCA_943704425.1). Classification (NCBI taxonomy): domain Eukaryota; class Filasterea; order Ministeriida; family Ministeriidae; genus Ministeria; species Ministeria vibrans. Next base: position 33,050 of record CALSCP010002817.1, read on the forward strand.
AGAGTTTGGCGAACTTGGATCTGTTCAAAAGTGACCTCCTCTGCTCAATCCACTCGCCACCGGGACGCGATTCGCCCATGAGAAGGAGTGCTCCACAGCCGGCAATGCCGTAGTACTGCGCAGCGGCAACAGCAACGCGTCCGGGAGTCCACGGAGAGAATTCGGTCGCGTAACTTACGAGAGAGAGAGAGCGAGAGAGAGAGAGACAGAGTTTGTGTGTGTGTCAGCACAAGAAACAAATTATATAGAGAACCGGCGAGCGTCACCCGTGAACGCCCGTGGTACGAGCGGCTGTAAACGCCATTTGAAGTGGAATGGAGAAAGATAATTGAAATTAATTATTAATTATTGAAGAGATCAAAATAATTATATTATTCTGCGGCATAATAAATAATAATTTATTTTAAAATTAATTATATTAGTTACTCATTAATCTATCGCCTATCCTAATCCTTCCTTAAGGTCTCACCCACCTCTCCACTTCTTCCCTCACAACCCAAAAACTTGTTTACTTGGCAATTTTCACCGGATTGCGTATAGTGCAGTTTGTCCTCAAATTGCCGTTTGACTTATCAAATCTCTTAGATTCATTCTTAAGTTGTGTGTGACTACTGGAAAGAAAGAGAGAGAGACAGAGAGAGAGAGAGAGAGATCGACACGCTTTTAAGACAGTCGACACTTGGGCTTGCTGGTCAGTTCAATAAGCTTATTGTTGATTGCTGATTATGATGGGTCCCATCCAGAAGCGCTTTCCGCTCTTCAGTACCTTTGTGATCTTTTCGTTTTGTGCGATTCAATGGAGTAGTGATAATAAAATAATTATTTTATATTCATCCACTCATAGTTCAGTGAAAGAGACAGAAAAAGAAGAGTTTAATTAACGATTAAACGGGGTAAATATAAATCAGGTGACATGGACGAACATTCCATACTTGGGAATGACAGGCACGGTGTAGTCGTCTGCCTCACCCCCCTTACACTGGTCAATGGGTGTCAGGGTGAAGCGTTGAGTGAGCAGTGAGAGGATCACGCGAGCCTCAAGAAGCGCAAGATGTTGACCAAGGCAGTTGCGTGGCCCTATGACACAGAAGGAAAAATTGAGTTGCGCGAGAGAGTAAGTGTGTTGTTGGTACCAATGATGAAAGGGAGAAATGCGTTTGGATCGTGTTTCTCTTCGAATCGTTCGGGGTGGAACTCAAGGGGAGCCTCCCACACCTCAGGGTCAAGGTGGACAGAGCTGATACTAAAATAAGAGAAGGAAGAGAATGAGTGAGTGGGTGAAAGGAATAGCAAGAGATGAGAAAGAGCGAGTGTGTGTTCACCTGCAGAACATTCTTGTTCCGGGCGCAATATAGTTCCCGTCGAGTGTGTCCTCGTTGACTGCCTGACGCACAACCACCGGAACGGGAGTGTGGCGACGCAGAGTCTCTATGAAAAACAGAGCAAAAGAAGAAGAAGGCGGCAATCAGTCCATGCGCACTGTAAATGTAACCTCTATCACTTTGTTTCTCTGTCTCTGTCTGTCTGTCTGTCTGTATATCTTCTTTTAAGAGATATCCTCTCAGTGTCTAGGTGCAGGAAAGAAGAATGAGAATAAGATGTGACA
>CALSCP010002820.1:0-42127 GCA_943704425.1 Ministeria vibrans ATCC 50519
TTTTTTTTCTGTGTTGTCATGTTTGCTTTTCTGCCTTTTGCGCTCTTCTCTCGTTGTGCGGTGTGTGCAGTCGCACAAGGGACGGCGCAAGATCAACATCGAGTACATCGAAGACCGGGCGCGGCGGCACATCACCTTCTCCAAGCGCAAGGCGGGCATCATGAAGAAGGTGCCGAGAGAGTGTCGCGAGAGTGTTGAGAGAGCCAAACCCAAGAATTAATATTATTTTATTATTCTTAAATTCGCACCTTTTCCCTTTTCGGTCGTTTTGCTTTCCTTCTCAGGCGTATGAGCTCAGTACCCTCACCGGCACCCAGGTCCTCTTGCTTGTTGCCTCCGAGACAGGTTCGTTTCACTGCTCTCTCTCTCTTCGTCTTTTCCTCACAGCTTTTTTTTTGCGTCTGTCTCTCGTTCTCCGACAGGCCATGTTTACACTTTTGCCAGTACAAAACTGCAGCCGATGGTGTCGCACCCCGAAGGCAAGTCGCTTATCCAAGCGTGCCTGAATGCCGCCGACCCCGTCCCCCCCTCCGCCTCTGCACCCGCACCCGACGCCCCACAGCCACGGCCGTCGAAGCGGCGCTCGAGCACGACAGCCAGCGCCTCGGCCTCGGCTGCTGCTGCTGCTTCTGCCTCGGCTGCTGCTGCTGCTGCTGCTGCTGCTGCTGCTGCTACTGTTGCTGCTGCTGTACCACACCCCGCCCCATCCATTCCGTCACTCGACACGCTCCACCAGCGACAGCTTCAGCAAGATAGCGAACAACACACACTCGATCACCAGCATCAACGACACCAACTACAGCAACAAGCGCTACAGGAACAACACCAACAACAACAACATCAAATGCAACAGCGCCTTATACAACAGCATCAACAACAAAAAGAGCAACAGCAGCAACAGCAGCAGCAACAGCAACAGCAACAGCAGCAGCAACAGCAACAGCAACAGCAGCAACAGCAACAGAAACAGCCGGACCCTGACGAGCACAAACCACAGTACTTTGTCCGAAACACTCACCCCATATATCAACCAGCCCCTTGCCAAACAATTCAGCGACCACTACCATCACCACAACAGCAGCAGCAGCAGCAGCAGCAGCATGAGTCGCACTCCCCTCACATGGTCCCTCCCTCCATCTACTTCACAACCCACCGTCGCTCCCTTCCGTCCCTCGCTGCGCCCCCTTCCCCCGTCCTCAACCACCACTCTCCTATCCTACAACAACAGCAACAGCACCATCACCTCCAGGATACTCCTCCTCTCCCTCGAAACAAATACTTCTACTGAAAAATGAAAAATAATACACTTTCTTTCTCTCTATCACTTTGTTTCTTTCTCCTCTCTTTCTCTCTTTCTCTCTCACCCACTGTCTGATTCACGCGCGATAGTCGGTATCGGCCATCTCCAAATCATCATCATCCCATGTGTTTAGAGAGGTCGGGACACGGGCAAACCCGTGATGACGTCGGCGATGTTTGCGCACCCATAGCACCACCGCCAACAATGCCCCCACTGCCACCAGCACTCCCAGCACCAGCCCTGGCACAGACGCAATCGCACTGCTCCTTTCCATCACAACCGTAGCCAACGTCACCCCACCTCCATCACTCACCCGCACCCGCTCACTGTGCGTCACATAGCCTCCTTTGCTCAGCGTCACTGTGTACTCCCCGGCCAACAGCAGACGCCAAAACGCCCCACTCTCCACCGAACTCACCGTGTGCTTGAGCCCCGACACAGACACCGTTACATCCGCCAGGCCCTGCCCCGTCACCGCGTCAACCGCCCGCCCCCGCACCCCAATGTGCACCTGCTCCATGTACGCCAGAAGTGCCTCCCGATTGTCCTCCCAGATGCTCCCCAGCAGAGCTTCGCGCGGAAATTTACAGCACCCCATCTCAATCGTAATCTCAAAGCAGTTGCTGTGCACATAGTTGAAGTCCTCCATGCCGCCCCGCAGCGAGTACCACTGTGCCCCGTTCGTAATCCCCCCAGGAAAGTGGTCTCCACACGACGCCCCTTGGTCAACATGCATCGTCCGGTGCGCCTGTGCGAACACAGTTGCCAGATGCCGGAACAGCGTGTCGTCTGCCGTCCCGCTGTATCCCTGCCCATTGCTTGGCGTGTCGTCAAACGGGTAGCTCGCTACGAGAGCACCTCCATGGAGATTCGCCGACAATACAAACTGGTTATTCACAATGAAGCGCTCCAGTGCAGCAGTCTCAGGCTGTGGCGCTGGCTGCATCTTGGACGTAAGAAACTGGTCCAGAAAGTTCCGGTTGAGATCAACATTGTGCGCATTGCTGCGACCCACCACTCCTTGGCAGTCCCCTTCTTGCGCCTGCTCATACCCGTCGGGGTTCATTGTCGGCATAATGAACAGTTCGGTTGTGTTGACCAGGCGCGACACCCGCTCGTCCCATGTGTAGCGACTGCACAGGTACTCAATCAGCGCCACAAGCATCTCGCGCCCCACCACTTCGTTGCCGTGCATGTTTCCAACATACTTGAAACGCGGACGCAGCGGCACCGACACATCGCCAAGCGAAAAGTCTGCAATGCGCAATGTCCACAGCTCGCGCCCTTCGACGCTCTGCCCGGCCGTTACAAGGCGCGTCAGTGTCGGATAGCGCTCGTGAACACTCTTAAGAAAGGTCGTCAGCTGCTCGTAGTTGTGGTGCGCATGGGCAAACGTGAAGACGGGACCCAGCAGGACACTGACATGGCGCACAGGCGACGCAGACGCACCCGATACAAACTGAATGTGCTCCTCAAAGTGCGACGCAGTGATGCGCAGCGTGACGTTCGACGCGGGCCAGACAAACCGACTGAAGGAGCCGTCGCAGCGCGAAGCGGCAGTGCACGCACGCGACACATGATGAAAGCCATCGACACTGATGGCGACGGTGGACGTGAGCGCCGACGTGGCCGTCGATTCGTACAGCGGCTGCACCGACAGCAGCTTGTGCGTCGATGCGTCATGCAGCAGACCGTGCAGAAGCACTCCATCGCTGCTCAGCAAAGTATTCCCAACGCCAATCAACCCCATCATGAGTGTCGTGAGCAGTGGTGAAAGGACCAGCTCAGCGGGACGGGCCGTGCACGCAAGACCAATACTCAGTGTCAACGACCCGTGTTGCTGGTACAGTACGGCGCCACGCTCGCCCACACTGGAGGGCCACTCAACTGCGGGTGTCACGTCAGTTGCCGTGCCTCCAAGCGCAAGGCAGGCGGTTGTGACGGCCGACGACGAGGCCGACTGGGCCGTTCCTTTGGCATACGCATCGCCCAGATGTGCTAGAATCGCCTCGTCCGCATCCGTCTCCACCACCTGCATGGGCCAGACGGCGCCCGTAAAGCCTGTCGCAAGCACCACAGCGAGAAGTGGTGCGTGCACCACATCTGCAAGGAGCGCATTCTCGTGCGACGACCCATCGGGAGTACACTGGCTCGCATCCTGGCGCAACATCACCGTCACATAGAGCGCCAACTGAGTCCCCATCTTGACGAGCGCCGTCTGGTGTGTCGCCGGCAGCGAGCAGCTCTCGCCCTTGATTGCGTTGTCCATGCACTCCAGCGTAAGCCGCGCCATGCCAACGGCCAGTTCCATGTCGGCCGTGGTTTTGTCCGTCGACGACTCGGCCGTCCCCTGAATGCCACTCACCAGATGCACAATGGGACGTGCAAGCACTGCACTCTCGGCAACGCCTCCCATTGCAAAATTGGAAATGACAAGGGAGACTTCGCGCGAACAGTCACGGCGGGCCGTGTCGTAAAAGCGGGCGTGCAGTGGATGGCTCGCCGCAATGCTTTTCAAGTCAGCCGCGAGTGCCTCGGTGTTCTCGTGGTAGCCACCCATCATGGGCGTCGAATCGGACGGAGGCGCCTCGGGCACAGGCGTGCTCGCGACCGATGCAGTGGCTGCCCCAATCGTCTCGCCACCCTCTGTGACTTTCGGCACAAGGTTCAAATTCATAAGGGTCGCTGATGCAACTCCCGCCGACGAAGACGACTCAATAATTTTGATGTGTCGTGTCACAGACTCATAGCCATAGGCGGAAACGGAGAGTTCGTAATCGCCCGAGCCCGCCAGCAGACGCCAATACTTGCCATACTCGTTGCACAGCACAGCGTGACCCTTCTCACCTGCCTTGGCCTGCTCTGCTGTCATAATGGTGACCGACGCCCCTGCAACAGGCGCACCACCATCCGTCGTAATGGTGCCCTTCACACCCAGGTGCGCATGTTCAATGAAATCGAGGAGCGCCCCGCGACTGTTGCCATAACTCTGTGCAAACTGTTCGGTGAAGCGCGGAAAGGCACAGCAACCCAAGTGAAGCGTCACTTGAGCGCAATTGCTGTGTGTGTATGCATAGTCTGCCATGCCATTTGTGGCAGGCATTCTCGTCGAGTCGCGTCGTCGGCTCGAGCTACTGCACTCCCGCTGATCCGCCATGTCTACTTGAGCGCGCGTGAAATCTGAGGCAATGCGCGCAAACAGCTCCTCGTCAGGCGTCGTTTGAGCGGTGTCAAACTCAAAGGGGTGCGTCACGGAGAAAGTGCCATCCACACGCAACACGGCGCCGAGAACAAAATCGTCGCGGTCCTCGGTCCAGTCAAGATACGCCTGAGTCTCAGCCTGCAAGGTGTGCTCGTCGCCGTCAGACGATGGCAAATCGGAGTAGATGTCAGCGCCACGTCGTGTCTGGCGTCGCCGTTGCTGCCGTCGTTGCTCCGTGGCACCGTTAACACCCACGTCGCTGCAGTCGTCCGGCAGTGCCTCGGCCAGTGCGTCTGGATTGAGCACAGGCAAAAGATACAGATCGACCGTGTCGAGAATGCCCTGAGCTCGCTGGGCCGCATCTACATCAGCGTCCGGCTGGCTTGCACTCCTAGCCGACGACAGTATGTCCTCGGCAAGGAACATGAGCATTTCGCTCGTGAGCGCGTCGCCCACGTCCACCGAACCAACAAGACGCACTTTGGGTCGGCCTGTCGATTGCACGTCGGCTGTCGCAACGCCACTGGTGAGTCGCAAGACTTGAATGGGGCGTCCTGACGACGACTGGCCCACCGTCTCCATTGCCACTGAATCCGGGTAGAGTTTCAAAAGCGAATCCATTGCACTCATGATGCGCTGCAGCCGAGTCGCGCCGTCCTCCGATGGCGTAGAGGCGCCCTCGGAGGACGAAGGTACATCCGTGTTACCAGGAACAGGAGCACTGTCGGAGATCAATTCAAAGTTGAGCTCAGCATAGGACGGTGTCGCACCGGCGCTGGGCACATTCGCATGCTGTGTCAGCGGTGCGTACCCGTCAACCGTGACCGTGATGTCAACAGATTGGTCGGGCACCAACAGGCGGTAGTAGTAGCCGTAGAGATCTGTCTGAATCTCGTGCTGCAGCGAGTCCACCGACACAATTGCATTGCGCAGTGGTTCGCCAGTTGCTTTGTCAGTCACGCGTCCTCGCACTCCAATATGCACAGCCTCCATGTAGACCAGTAGTGATTCGCGGTTCTGCGACCACTCCGAGGGCATTTGCGACGCCGGTGGGTACTTGCAACAGCCCAATTCAATGGTGATTTCAAAGCAGTTGCTGTGCTGGTAGTTCCAATCTTGCATGCCCCCTCGCAAAGAGTACCAGTCGGCGCCGTTTGTGATGCCACCTGGAAAATTATCACCGCAATTTGTTCCTTGGACCATTTTCGCGTGGTTCGAGGCGTAGAGAGTGGCAAGGAAGCGAAAGACCGCGTCATCGGGTGACGTACTGTAGCCCTGTCGGTTAGTCACCGTGTCGTCATAGGGGTAGCTGGCGACGAGAGCGCCGCCATGTAGATTGGCCGACAGCGTGAAATTGTACGTGCGAATAAAATCCATGAGAACCATTGTCTCCTTTTCGACCGACGCCTTGACACCGCCATTGACAAACTGATCGGGGAAGTCGCGATTCAAATCGACCATACGCGCATTGGCGCGCCCCTGTACCCCGTAACAGTCTCGCTCGCTGGCTCGCTCGTAGCCATCGGGGTTCATGGTTGGCTAAAAGACGACAACGTGAATACACACAAGTATAATTATAAGAAAATAAGAGAATACGAATACAAACAAGTATAATTATAATAAAATAAGAGAATACGAATACAAACAAGTAAAATTATAATAAAATAAGAGAATACGAAGAGGAAGAAGAAGAAGAAGAAGAAGAATAATAATAATAATAATAATAAAATAAGAGAATACGAAGAAGAATACAACCCATTTATTAATGATACTATTATTGTCAGAAAAAGACGTATTGGCATCATGATTCATGATAACAATGATAACAATGAAGGAATGATAATGATTGATTTTGTACCATGATGAAAATTCTGGTCGAGTCCACAAGCTTGGTGATGCGCGGATCCGTACCATACGTGTTGCAAATTGTCTCTAGCAACGTCAAAAGTAGCTCTCGACCAATCACTTCGTTTCCTACAAATTTAAAAGTGCCACGAAAGAAGAAAGTCACTCAAGGGAAAACTGCTCGTGTGAGAAATGGTTTCGTACCGTGCATATTAGCCACGTATTTGAAGAGGGGCTTGCCCGGGGTGGCGCTGCCGGGCGTCGTGGACACCTCCATGGTGTAGAGCTGGCGGCCTTCAGAGGAGGAACCGGCCGAAAAGAGACGCATGATGTGGGGACAGGCCAACGCAACATCCTAAAGGAGCCATGCGCCATTTAACGCACTGGATCAGCCGCGGGCGCGAGGGGGGAGGGAGGGGGAGGGGGGGGAAGGGGGTACGGCGCGCACACGTACCTTCATGGACTGTTCGAGCTTGACGTAGTTTCGATGTCCATACGATACAGTGACACGCTCGCTCAACGCAAGCGTCGTCAACACAATGGTCGTCACAATCAAGCGGAGCATAACAATAACAAATTGAATGAGATTTGAGAAAGATTTAGCAAAATCGGGCAAATCCCCAAGCAAGAATAATAACTCAAGTAATCAAGTTCACACAAATTTTCCCTTTTCCTAGCACCCGCCCTCTTTGATGTTCGAGGGCCTTGTGGCCGACCTGGTCAACCGCCTTCTAGGCGAGTTTGTCGAGGGTCTGGACTCGGCGCAACTACGCATTGCGGTGTGGCAGGGGAGCGTGTCGGTCGGACCGTTGGTGTTGCGTCGCGACGCCCTTGCCAAGCTGCAGCTGCCAATCGACGTTGCGACCGGCTACATTGGAAACCTATCGCTCATGGTACGGCTTGTGGCCCAGCGTCGCCCGCTTATCGCACCACTCGCTTTTGTCGCTGACCTCTTTTTCATTCAGGTCCCTTGGACCCGCATCAAAAGCGACCCTGTCACCGTCGTTCTCGACCAACTTCACCTTGTGGCCGCGCCACGTGCGGCCGACCGTGTCTTCAGCGCCGAGGAGGAAGAGGAGCGCAAACAGTACACAAAGCAGAAGATGCTGGCGGCGCTGGAAATGCTGCGTGAAAAGGTCAACAGAGGGATTTCGAGCGCGGCGGACGCTCAGCAAAGTGCTGCCGGCGACGCCTCCTTCACCGCTTCCCTCGTCACCAAGATCATCGACAACCTCCAGGTGACCATTCGCAACGTCCACATGCGCTACGAGGACACGCTTAGTCTGCCGGGTCATCCGTTCTCTTGTGGTCTGGTCGTCGACGAACTCTCAGCACAGTCCACCGACGCCTCTTGGAGTCCCGGTTACATTGGCGACACCCAATCCCTTGTACACAAACTTCTGGCGTTGCGTGGTCTCTCTTTCTACTGGAACTCAGACGAGCCTGAAGAGGCACTCTTTGCACGCATCACCGATCGCACCGTTCTCGCCCAACGCCTTGCCAACATCACGCACACAAACGAGTCCAACGATGCCGACACCTCTCCCACCACACCCTCTGCAGCACTGCGCTTTGCTGTGGCACCCATTTCGGCCACGGCCAAACTTGTGCTTGCCAAACGCGCCCATCTCTTGCGCACGCCCACTGCACATCGTGTCTCTCTCGACGTCGTCTTTGACCGCATCCACATCAATGTGCACGAGGAAATGATCCAGGATGCCCACGCACTCATGCTCCTCTTTAGTCTCTTTGCTCGACGCGAGCGTTATCTGTCATTGCGACCCCTCCAGAGCGTCGCCCAGGCACCTCGAGGTGTCTGGTGGCACTACGCCATCCAGTCGGTGCTCGCCGATGTGCGCCAGCGCCGTCGCCATTGGTCCTGGGAGTGGATGCGTGAACGTCGTGATGACCGTCGTGCCTACGTCAGTGTCTACACGCGTCTTCTCACCTCTTCAGAGAAACCTCCTCTGCCACCCGATGATCGCCAGTGCTTTGATGCTCTCGAGCGCAAACTCTCCTATGAAGACATTCGATTCTTCCGTGCCATTGCCATTGCTCACATCTCGACCGAGTCGTCGCTCGTTGCCAAGGCGAAGGCCGCAAAGAAACTTGCTGCCGTCTCTCAGAACACACCCTCTGGCGCCGCAGATGGCGCGCCCGCTTCGTCCACGGCCGCAGCGGCAACAGCCGGCTCATCATGGGGTGCGTGGGCCTCCTCTTTGATCTGGACTGCTCCTCGAGGGGAGGAAGCCACAACCACAACCGACGGTACTGGCGGCACCACTGATACCAACAATGCTGCTGCGTCCCCTGCGTCCCCTGCCTCCCCTGCTTCGCCAACGAAACAGACTGGCTGGAATGCGCTGGCACCCGACGAACGCCGAACTCTTCTCGACACAATCGGCTACTCGTCCACTAGCGACGACGACGCCAACACCAATGATGCCGTAGCCAACGTTTCGCCATTTGCTTCCTTCCGCTCGAGCTTTCTCCTGCGCAACGGTGCAGTTGCTCTCTACGCTACTCATCGGTTCCATACCTCATCATTAGCATCTTCTTCACCACCCTCTTCTTCGCTCATTCCGCTTGCCGAACTCGAGTTTTCCCCACTTGAACTTCGTTGGCAGACTCGACGAGGACACACTCGCTCGGCCGTTTCTCTTGGTCAACTCCATTTGCACGACCGATTCACCATTTCGCCAGTGTTTCCGCTGCTCATCACAAGCGGCTCCACGAGCAGTCCCAAGTCTTCTTTGACTACCTCGACCGAAACTAATGTCTTCTCGGCACGCTACGAACAACGTCGCAAGGAGGCTCGTCTCGTCGTTGAGTCGCAGTCACTGACGCTCTTTAGCAACGAAAGTCTTCTCGAGCGAGCCTGGGACGCTGTTTTCAACCCAGCATCGCCCGACACATCGACTACCGCCGCTGATGCCCTCGCACCTGTTCCCACCCTCGACACCACCCCGGCCACGTCTAATTCTGGAACGGCAACCGCAACAACAGGCACTGGTTCTTCTGCCGCCGCTGTCGACAATGGTCGCCGTTTTGACGTGCGAATTGACGCCCATGCTCCTCGCATCATCTTGCCGTCTGCTGTCTCCTCCAGCGACCCCTCCACCGTGTCCGTCTGGGCCTTTGACTTGGGTCATCTTTCCATTGCGCGCAAAAGCACCACCGCACACAAGATGGACCCTGACATGTCACTATCAGTTGTCCAGGAGCAGCGCGACAACAGCGGTGGTGAATGCACGGTAGCCAACGACAGCAATGGCAACAGCATTAACAGCGACATTGACGACGAAGACGACGACGACGACTTCTTCACGCCTCCCGGCACTCCTTCGCCTGTTCCTTCGCCTGTCGCGTCTCCCGTCCCGTTTGCCGCCGACTCCGGTGACAACACTGCCACCACGAATCACACGGAAGAGGTTGAGACTGTTGCAGCAACCCGTCCGTCGCTGGCCTTTGAGATGTACAATGTGGCGCTCGACGACCTTCAAGTGGTGTGTTCGTCGGCGAACGAGTGGGAGACGGCGCTTGCGTGTCGCGATCAGGATAGCACCTACCACCTCGTGGATCGCTTCTCCATTGCCGTTGGTGTCGACAAGAACCTCTGTCCGGCCACCACTGACCTGACACTGCCGCACTATCGCGTCGAGGCAGAGCTGCCCTTGCTTGTTGTGCACGCCAGTGACGAAAAAATTCGCATTGTGCGTGCTTGTCTGCCTGCGATCCTGAAACTTCCGTCGCAGACTGCCGACGCTGCAATGATCAATGCCGAGGGAGCCAGCAATGACCATACAACGGCAACTGCCACCGCTACCACGACTACCATTGGCGCAGGAGGCCCAACTTCAGCAGCCGACACAAGTGTGCTTGAGAGTCGCCTTCTCTTGGCCGATGTGGACATGGCCGACGAGGACGACACTGCCGACGAAGAAGTAGTGCCGGTCGAGCGTCTCTTGCTGACCGCTCAGTTTGCAGTGTGTCAGGCCTTTGTACGACTGTCGCGTGACCATGGTCGCAAACCAGTGGCGGCCATGCAGTGGAACGAGCTGTCGCTCTCCCTCACGCGCCGTCCCTATGACTTGCGCGCCTTTGCTTCGCTCGAGTCATTTACCATGTCGCAGTTGGCACAAGATGGCTCGTTGGGCACAGCCTTCGTCTGGAGCGATTACCAACAAAGCGGCAACAAGAAGAATGATGCGGTGGCTGTGACCTTATCTATCCCGGAGCCACAGTCTGAGTCATTGGCACCAATCACAACGTCGCCCAAGTCACTCTTTACCCTCTCATATGTTCACGTCGATCCAAACTCACCCGAGTTTGAGGTTGTCTACGAATCCATCGAACAATCCGTCCAGTGTGAAATGTCGTGCCTTTCGGCACACGTTGAACGTGATCTTGTCGCCGACCTGATGCTTTTTGTTGCCGACACTGCGTTGCGACAACATCAGGAACAGTCGCAGGAAGAGGCAACACCATCTGAGCCGACTGAGCCCGTGTATGCTCCGCAACAGCCTACTCCTGTCGTCGCTGTGGCCGTGTCGCCGCGAAGTCTTCCAAAGCGAACACAAATCAAAATGGTGATGCAACGACTCGTGTGTGTGCTTGCTCACAATGGCAGTGCGGTCGCGGAGTGTACTGTGATTGGAGTATCGCTGAATGTGGACGATTCGCTCGAGATGGCACGCATTGTCTTCTCGGTAGGTGGTGTGTCTGTGGCTGATTGCCAGGCGTCGCCGCCGTCGCTTATCTTTGACGGTCTTGCGCCATGCGATTCGTCCACTATGCTCACGGGCGAAGTGTGCTGGTACTACAACGAGCGACTGCCCAATGTGGTCACGCATTTTGCGTCGGGTGTCGATCCGACGCAAGACTGTGAACACGCGCCCATCTCGGACGTTTCCGTCTTTTTGCGTCTCGCCACCGTCAGCTATCTGCACACCGACTTTCCCAAACGCGTTTCACTATGGCTTGACACGTTCCTCGATGTACGTCGCACCCTCGAGATTATGCACGATGCCACGTCCAAGGCCATCTATGGAACGACGACCATTGCCGCTGCCACAACGACCACAACCGCGGCGGCAAGCACAACATCATCCGATGGATCGTCTGCATCGACAATGCCTGCCCGTGCACCCATTGTTCTCTTGGACATTCTCATTAGTGCACCAACTGTGCGCATTCCTGGCTCGTTCTACGACGACATCAGTGGCAACGAAAGCGTCGAGCTCGTGGCCAACTTGGGTACTCTCAAGGTTACCAATACGGTCGAGGTGCACCACAGCGCGGAGGGTAGCGCGCGTTTGCTCGTGGACCATTTCTCTGTGGCCCTTACCGACGCTCACTTGCACGCTCTCGAACTGAACCAACAGCCCTGGACCATTTTGACGAACACTGGGCTCGACGTGGAGTTTCGGCGCTGCGTCAATCAGATTGCGCTCGAGGAAGCCATTGAGACAGAGCCGTGCGCATTGGAGGCACTTGAGAGTATCGAGGTGCTGCTCACACCCATAGTGGTCAACATCACCAAGGCATCGTACAATCAACTTCTCGATGTGTTTGACAAGCTCACCGAGGACGACGAAGAGGAGATTGAAGAGAATCGCAACAAAGCGGCGCGTGTCGTTCAAAAACGAAAGCAAGAAGAACTCACAAAGTCCAAACGACAGAGCAGTGCGCCTCTATTGAACCCAGCACAACACACCAACAACACCAACACCAACAAGAATGGGTGGGCAAAGTACTTGGTGCGCACCTCACTTGTCGTTCCGAGCATTGCTATCATGCCCTACGGCGATGTGCGCTCGGGTCGACGGCCCTTGGTGCGGATTCACCTGGGCAGTCTGTCCTTGGTCCATGCCAAACCGGTGTTTGGTGACACAATCGTCGATGCTGAAATGCAGGAGCTGTTTGTAGTCAATTTGTTGGAGCAGAGCACTGGTGCCAACGAGGTCAATCTGCGGCTTGAAGAGTCGCTCATGATCACGTCGCGTATTCACTCGCACACCAACAAGGAAAAGAGCGACGGTGACACGACTGACACGGACGATGCGCTCTTCCGTGTGCACTACACCAAAGGGTTCCGTGCAAGCGATGGTGCCATTGAGCGACAGGCCGAGGTCACATTTAACGCACTTGTGCTCGCTCTGCGTCTCGAGACCACCGTGATGCTATTAGACTTTTTTGGAATCACTGGCGACGATCCGGTCGCTCCTTCTACAGCACCCACCACACCTGATGTAGGCCCTTTACAAGAGCCATCTCTGTCTACCCCGTCCAAGTCGCAATCGACATCATCCATTCGCTTGCGACCCTCGCTCGACAACGCTCCGACAACGACGAGTGCGCCACCAGCCGTGGAGGGTGACGTTGTCTTCTTGCCAATCAAGTACCACTTCAAAATTCGTCTGCTGACCATTGACCTTGACTCGCGTGCCGGTCCCGTGGCACGTCTGCTTGTCTCCGACGTTGCCTTTGTCAAGGAAAACCCCGAAGCCCACCAGCTTTGTACGTCGATCCGCGGCACCCTCGGACGCCTTAAAATCCTCGACATGACACCCCACGGTCGTGCTCTTCATCACATCTTCTTTGACTCGCTGACCAAGGACGACGCACACACAACAACGGCAACACCAACAACACCCCTTCTTGACTTTGCAGTCGAGTACTACTCAGGCGATGCCGAGAGTGTCCTTGAACATGCCTGTGATGTGTTTATGCGGCTTTGCTTTGCCCCAGTACAGCTCATTTACACATCGCGCTTTGTCTACGAGCTTGTCAACTATTTCAACCGCTTCCTTGACATGAAACTTTTGGTGACCTACATGCAACAGGGTGAGGAGATTGCGACAACGACCACAACGACAACAGCAACACCAACCGATCCTGCTGAGGATGGGGGCGAGAATGAATTTGAATGGCCGTGGCGCACCAAGTTTTCCATTGAAATGTCTTCGCCTACAATAGTGATGCCACGCAACTCGGACCGCCTTGACTGTCTCATTCTGCGCCCACAGTTGCTTACAGTCACCAACAGTGCGGTGGTGGTGGCGGGTCCGCGACCTAACGAAGGACACCGAGACATTGTGGTTGATCGCATTGTGGTGGGACTCGACGAGCTCACGGTGGACACCGGTCTGGTTGTGATTGCCGATGCGCAAGCAACGCCTGTGCTACGACCGACCAAGAATATGGTGCCCCACCACGACTCGACAGTGATCATTGATCGCAATCTCAGCGGCGGTGTGTGGGCCGCCGACTACGTGGTTAATTGGCAACTGGCAACCATGCGTGTTGCCTGGGACGAGCTCACGTACGATCTCTTCTTCGGCGTGCTCAGCGAGAACCTTCCAAGTGAACCTGAAGTTGTCATTGAAGGCTCAGCGTCTGACATGCCGCAGCACCTCTTTGATCCGTTGGCGCGTGCCGTTGATCCGCTGCGTCCCGCCGACCTTGTGTATCCCATTATGGACATCAAGCTCAACTTTGACTCGCTCTTTCTCATTCTGTCGGCTCCGGTGCAGTCTGGCGGCGACGGGAGCGGTGACGAGCAACGCAATACGAGCAGCAGTCCTGCCGAGAGCATTATTTTTCAGGTGGACGGTGAGACTGTGGATTGTGCTACTCCCTTGACGCCTGGCGCGTTTCGCGAGCCTGCGCGCGTATTCTTGGCACGCATGGTCATTGACAAGGCGGTTGTGTCGTACGAGTCCCTGAGTTCAGGTCACTATACCATTGATTTGACGTCGCAGACCATGACAGCAAGTGACCTGCGGCCCGTGCGACGCTCTGTTTTTGACGATGTTGTTCAGCCAAGGTGCTCTGCCCCGCAGACCGACGAACCAGCCCGGACGGCTCTTTCAAAGTATGCGGCGCAGTTTCAGGTGAACTATCGAGTGAGTGCGACCGGTGCGGTCGTGTGCAGTGTGGTGGTGGACAACATTCGCATTGTCTTCATTTACGACTGGATGCTCGCCGTCTGGTCCTTTCTATTTCCCGCCACTCCGCCCACCCCGTCACCCGAGTGCTTTTTCAGCACTGGAACTGAATGCCATGGAGATACTGCCACCCCTCTCGACTCGACTATCGCTGGTGTGTCGACTGCGCCTACACTCGTCCCCATGAAACTCAGCGTGAGCATCACCCAACCGGAGATTCGTGTGGTAGAGAACGTGTCGCGTCTTGACTCAGATGCGCTTGTGATTCGGTGCTGTGCGCTTGTGCGCTACGGATTTGATCCCAGTGGTGGGGAACTCGAGTCGTGGGACTTTATGCTTCAGGGACTTGAAATGTTTGCATTGATGCACTCGCCTTTGCCATCGACCGTGACTTCCGAGCTGGCCGTGCTCGATCCGGTCACCATTGCGTTTCGTTGGCGACGCAAGATTCGCGAACCGCGTGAGTTTGTAGCACGCGACGAGTATGCGCGCACGACTACCATGGAGGTGCGCATCGACGAAGCCAACATGCGTTTGTCCTTTTTCGACCTCAAACTCTGTCTGGCTATTGTGCGTTCGCTTCCCGAACTCTTTGGCGACGTTGACGCTGCCATGGCACCCGCGTCGGCCGACAATGGCGACGGCGATGCTGGCGACGAAAGCGGACACGGCGGCGACGAAGATGGCATTCTAGCTGATGCGGACGCTCGGAGCGATGTCAAGGGAAAACGTGCACGACGCCGTCCCGGCTCGTTCACCGACACGACTGGAGAAGTGCTCGAGGCACCGCCCGTCGTTGGCTTTGTGTCGCCCACTGCCCAACGTCGTCCTGCGGCCCGCGCTCCCTCTGTGGTGTCGGCTACGTCGTCGACGGGCTCGCCGCGCAAGCAAGGCGGCGGCAGTAGTGCTGCTGCTGCTGCTGCTGCTGCTGCTGCTGCTGGAGGTGGTGGCGGTGGCTCGAGTGTGGTGTCAAGTGCACGGGTAATGGTGGACACGGACGTGGACGCGAACACACCTCGCCGACTGCAGAACAACACCATGTCGGCGTTGCGTCGCCTGGGCTACAGCGAGCGATGGTGTGCCGAGGCGGTGCGTGTCACTCAGGGTGTGCTTGAGGAGAGCGCAACGTGGCTCATGGAGAATGCACTGACGGAACGTGAGGAACGACAAAAGTTGGCTGAGGAGCAGCGTGAGTTTGCATTCATTCCGGGTCTTCAAAAGCTTCGCGTGTTCCTTGTGACCATCCGCATGACTATTATTGACGACAGTCGTGGTGTGGATGTGCCTTTGGCGCGTGTGTCGTTTCAACGCTCGCCAGGTCCGCGGGGCGATGATCCCAACTTTGAAATGAGCGACTGGAGCACCTCTTCCGTCACGGGCTTTCTGAGTGTGTCCGCCTCGGCCGAGTTTTACAATGCGAGCATGTCGGCGTGGGAGCCGGTGGTTGAGTCGTGGCCCTATCGCATGTTGTACACACGTCATTGCGACGATCTGGCTGTGCAGCCGCAGACCATGCTGAACATCACGGCGGAGAAGATGCTCAATGTGAATCTCTCCGAGGCATTTCTCATGAACATGCACTCGACGCTTCAGGCATGGTCCGAACTGGAGAGTGCATCGTCATCGTCGTCCACGGCATCGTCAACAAACAGTGGTGCGACGGGGGCTGCTCCCACGGTACGCAAGCGCGTGCCGTTTGTACCCTTTGTGTTGCTCAATCGAGTTGGAGTGCCTCTTGAGTTTGCGGTGGTGCGCTCGTCGAGTATGGGGAGTGCGGCGATGGCGTTTGTTGCGGACGATGCAGCTATGCTTGGACTGGACGAGCTCAACGAGCGACACACGTCCGACACGTGTTTTGCACCGGGTGGCACGGCCGAGACGCTGGGATGGGTGGCGGTGGACGACGGTGCGGAGGTGCCGTTTCAGTACGAGTCGCCTGTCAAGTACCGCGCGCGTCTGAACAGTGCGGGTCCGCAGGGTGCGCCGACGGGCAAGATTACGCTGCGACTGCGTGGCTTTTTGGCCACCAAGGAAATCAATGTGGAGCGAGTGGGACGCTATGTGATTAGTGTGCGCGAGGACCATGGTGGTTCGCTGTTCCGCAACGCCGAGCACCGCATAGCCGTGGAGGTTCGCCTGCGTCACAGTCGCAAGGTGGTCGAGGTGCGCAGTACGGTGGTGGTGGAAAACCGTATGACGGTGCCGGTACAGCTGCGACTTGTGACGAGTGTACCGTCATCCGATCGGTCGGGTCTTATGGTTGGCGTGGAGCATGTGGTGGGTGATGCGCTGGAGACGGGCGCCTCCTATCCGTTGCCGCTCCCCTTGGTCGATGCCAACATCCAGATGCGTCCCATGGGCTTTGGGCTTGACTGGAGCAATCATGCGTTTTCGTGGCGACGCTACAGCGACTCGTCCTCGCCTGTGAATGCGATTCAGCTGACGTGCACCAGTGCGGCCATGGGAGACGATGCATACCTGACACGGTGCAACGTTGAAGTGATACGTCACGACAAGCTGGTGCGTGGACGACGAGTGCTTTCGTCGTCAATGGGCACTTCCTTTGAGAGTGGTGTTGAGTCGTCGCCGTCGTCGACAGTCCGAGCTGCATCTATGTCAGGCATCATTTCGCCCCCAAATCCTCGTCGTGCGACTGATGCAGGCTCCCGTCGCTCTGGTGGTGGCTCATCGTCGGCGCGACCGGGCCACACGTTTATTATGCGTGCCCCATTGACCTTGGTCAATTTACTGCCGTGCGATTTGCATTACACTATTGAGGGGACCCCTATGCGCGGTCTTATTCCGCACGGCAAGTCGTTTCCGCTGTACGAGGTGGACCTGGAGAAGACCGTGACGATGCGGGCAGGCATTGACGGCTACTCGGGCAGCAAGTTGACGGTGATCCACGCGACGGGTAAGGCTCGTGTGGATGCCCAGCTGCACATGGTGGACCGAGAAGGGCGCATTCTGGCGCTGCGTATCGCGAACAAACTGGCGTGTCTGGGCGGCTCGCGGGAAGTGAGCATTTACGCGCCCTACTGGTTTATCAACCGCACGGGTCTGCCCATCGTGTATCGGGCGGAGACGAGTCGCAAGGGCACGTCGCTGTCGGCGGGGCAGTACGAAGAGCACTCGCTGGGGCAGTTTAGTGCGCCGTTTATGTTTGCCTTTGAGAAGGACAGCGACGACAACAAGTGCCGTCTGCGAGTGGGAGAGCAGTCGTACTGGTCGCCTGCGTTTGGTCTGGACAATGTGGGACGGTCGGGTGAGCTTGCGGTGCGCGAGTCGCGTGGCGAGGACCGACCGGAGAAGGTGTACGAAATTGGGGTGAAAGTGCGTGTGGGCACGGGACGCTTTTACCGCACCAAGATTATTGGTCTCTTGCCACGCTTTGTGCTCTTCAACACAACTCGCTTTGTCATTGAATTCAATCAGCGACATCTTGCCAAGAATACACTTGAGAGGGTTCCCAAGCGTAGCGGCAGCAGAATGACACGCAGTGCGTCGACTAGCAGCAGTGTATCGCGTCACAGCACCGCAGATGATCTAATAGAGGCACCACAGCGATTACCGCCGGGTGCACGTACACCGTATCATTGGCCGCGCGCGGATCTTGACAAGCTGCTCTGTGTGCGCATCTGCGGCACTCAAGCGGCGGCAACGTCGACATCGTCGACGGTGGACGCAGCATCATCGTCGTCGGTGTCATCGTCGTTTGACGGCACGTCGGGCATGCTGCTGCGAAGTGGTGGTGGTGGTGGTGGTGGCAGCGGCTATCTGGACGACGACCTACACGACAATGTTGACGACAACGACGACGAGTCGTTCAATCTGGACATGCCTGTGTATGCGTGGAGCAATGGGTTTGCAGTCGATGGTGTGGGTGGTTTCCATGTGAAGCTGCGTGGCTATCGACGCGGCCAGCCTGTACAGTACCATTTGCACGTGGAGATACGGATGCGCAAGGCGGCTTTTTGCGTCGTGTTTCGCGAGCAGGACTCACTGCCACCCTTCTGCCTGAGCAACTACTCGTCGGTGCCGCTGTGCTACCAGCAGAAGGGAGTCAATGTTGTGGAGACACTGCCGGCACACTCGACGACCACGTACACTTGGGACGAGCCCACGGGGGAACGTGTTCTTCGCGTGTTTGTCAGTGGCACGGACCCGCACACGTCTGCACGCGACTACGAACTGCAGCGCATCTATGACGCGCCGCGCTTGCGCTATCGTCTCTTCTTTTTTCTTTTTGCCGACTCGATCAATGTGCTCACGGTGGATCCGGTAACGTTGAACCAGCGTGCCGTAACGCTACAGCCGCGCGTGCATATGGAGGAGGGGGGTGGCGGCAGCAGTAGCAGTGGTGGTGGCGATTGGTCTTCGTCGTGGACAAGCGTGCGAGATCTTGATTTACAGCTGTGGACAATGTCGAGTGAGGGAGTGCTGGAGAACAAGGCGACCGGTCTTGTGTTGGACGTGTCCGGGGGTCAGGTGATGCCCAATGCGCGACTGGTCGTGCGCACGCGTGCCTCCGACAAGCGGTCGGCGACCGGTCAACGCTGGCGGTTCATTCCGGCAGGACACATGGTGCTGCGCACACGTTTGGACTTGTGCGTGGAGGCGCGTGATGGCGAAGTGCGATTGGCGCGGATTGTACCTGAAGGGAGTGGCGGTGGTGAAGGACGAGTGAGGACGACGCAGAAGCTGCGGATGCACAAGTTGCGACCAGGCTCGGGGATGTTGTCGTGTTCGGTTGTGGCGCAGGGACCGACGCGAGTGCTGATTGTCGAGGATTGCTACTCGACGCACCATCTGCGTGGAGCGGAAGCGCAACAGCAACGACAGCTACAACACGCGAGTAGCATGGACGATGGAGGAGCGACGCTGCAGCGACGAATGCGCGAGGAGGAGGAGCTGGAGGTGACGCTGCTTAATGTGAAGGTGCGACTGGGTGACGGAGTGGGGCTGTCGTTGCTGGGCGGCTCGTCGACCGAGCTGGTGTTTTTGAGTTTTGCCGATGTAGAGGTGACGCTGACACACACGTCGCTGTACGAGACCTTTGTGATGAGCATTGCACGAGTACAGATGGACAATCAGATGCAACAGCGACCGCCCTTTCCGGTGCTTCTGTGCGCCACGTCAGCGGTAACGACCACGGCTACATCAGCCAAGGCGGCGCGCAAACGAGACTCGGCAGCGGCGGCCGCGGCAGCCGGGTCATCCGACTCGGCAGGCGCGTCTACATCGAGCGCATCTTTGTCGTCGTCGCGAGACGACGCGCCCCCATTTCTGTATGTGACGGTGGTGAAGAGCACGGAGAGCACAACGGACACGTATGTGTATCCCATGTTCAATGTGCTCATGCAGGAAGTGAATGTGGCGCTGGACGAGCGACTGGCTATGCGACTGGTGCAGTATGGGCAGCGGTGCATTGGCGTGGCGGGCGCTGAAGGGGGGGAGGATGGGGACGAGCGGAGCACGCGTGCGAACCAGGAGAGTGAAATGGGGGTGCGCGCGGCGACGCATGATTTGGTGGTGGTGAATGAGCGAGAGCGACGACTCTACTTTGAGTTTTTCCTTGTGCAGCCCATGATTATCAATGTGTCGCTGGTGAGTCTGACGGACCTGCCTGCGGACCTGGACGCGATTCGCAATGCGATGGGCATTCCATTCGTGACGCTGAGTCGTCTGACGGTGAAGCTGAATGCGCTACTGCTGGAGCACCCGTTTGGCACGGCGGACACGTTGTACACCCTGGTGCGACGGCACTACAAGCAAGAGGTGCTGCGGCAGGCGTACAAGGTCATTGGTGCAGCGGACTTTCTGGGCAATCCGGTGGGCGTGTTCAAGAACATTAGTACGGGCTTCAAGGACTTTTTTTACGAGCCGGCGCAGGGCATTACCAAGTCACCGCGAGACTTTGTTGAGGGACTGCGGACAGGAACGAGTTCGCTGTTTAAGAATCTGGCGCACGGACTGGCAGACGGGGCGTCGAAGCTGACGGGGACCATTTCGACGGGACTGAATGCGCTGGCGATGGATAAGGAGTTTTCGCGGGAGCGGGAGCGGCAGAAGGTACATGCAATGGCGACGGGTGGGGACCGGGTGGCCGGGGGCGTAGCAGGGTTAGGGCGGGGGTTGCTGGGTGGGGTGACGGGGCTCGTGATGAAGCCGGTGGAGGGCGCACAGCAGTCGGGTGTGTCGGGCTTTGTCAAGGGCATTGGTCGGGGCTTTATGGGTGCACTGGTGAAGCCCGTGGCGGGCATTTTTGATCTTGCGAGTGAGACGACTGCGGCGATTCGTGACAGCAGTGGGCTGACGGCACAGGCGACGCGCGTGCGTCTGCCGCGACACATTGGTGTGGACCGGGTGCTGCGGCCGTTTGTGAGGCGGAGTGCGCTGGGACGGGACTGGCTGTTACGGGCCAACGGCATGGATGACAGTGAATGTTTTGTGTACCTGACGAGCACCGATCAGGGGGCCATTCTCCTTGTGTCGTCCCTGCGCCTCATTGTCTTTGCGCTCGATCCGGGCGGGAAGGTCGTCCCGCGCATTGCCCGCGCCATCAACTTTGAGGATCTCATCAAGTTTGAGTTGTGTGATGCGACCATTGTGTTTGTTGCGGTGGGTGGTGGAGCCGCCTTCACCAAAGAAAAAGAGGGTAAGTAAATTAGTAATGAGAGAGTGAGTGTAGTGTGCAAAATGAATGAGGTTTGATTGACTCGTAGCAAAACGGAGCACAATGCGCTTGGTGGCGGGTCGAGGGACGTCGTCGGGCAGTGGTGCCATTGTAACTGCGGGTGGTAGAGGCAGCAATAGCAGTAGCAGTGGGGGGAATGGGAGTGAGTCTACCAAACTGCCCTTTCAGTTCGCGGATGCGGACAGTGCTGCTGCGGCCTTTGTCAAGCTCGCTGCTGCCTTTGCCTTTTACCGCGAGATGCAGCAGTGAGGGAGCAAGGGAGGGTGTACACAAGAACAAAATATATTTATATTTATATATATATATATAAATGTGGGTTTACTTTTTGAGAAGTTTACAAGGAGAGGGATTGCGAGCGGACTTGGTTAACATAGCACGCGACAGAGGTGCCTGCGCCCGCTGCAAGCACTGCTGCGCTTGGAGTGTGAGCGCAGACGGCGTAGAGGGACGGAAGGCCCGTGGGGAATTCGCCGTGGGGCCCGCCGTCGAAGCAGCGGTGGCGGTGGACGTTGCCATGGGCGGCAATGGAGAGGACGTCTTCGCCGAGAAACACGCACTTGCGCACGGATTCCGTGGTGGACGCGACTAGGGTCCCTGAGCCCACGTGTGCAATGCGGATGCCATCGGGCCCACCGCCAGCAAGCCATCGTTCGGAGAAGGCACACGAGACGAGAGGCCGGGTGTTGGCAATGACGGGTTGTGCAGCGAGCGCGACGGACGAGGGTTCTTTCAGGTCCCACACGCGCAGCGTGCCGTCTTCGCACGCAGCCGCAACCCGATCGCCGCTTGTGTCAACACAGTGTACAATGGAGGGCATGACGAAGGAGGCGGTCGTCTGACCGGTGTGAGGGTCGAAGACAGACACAGTGCGACTGTGCGCCACAACAATGGACGAGCCGACAAAGGCAAGCGACGAACTGGCGTCCTCTGCCACCTGTACGGGTGCAACCGTGTCCGGTGTGGCGGTTGGTAAGATGTGCACGCCGTCGCTTCCGGCCACAGCGACGTGCGAGGCGTCCAGGAAGCGCACGGCGAAGACTGTTGAGCTTTGCAGCGAACGACCGCCGCGCAGAGTGGTGCCCTGAGGCTGCCCTGCGCCAAGCTGCCATGTCACCACCGTGCCGAAGGAGCCGACCGCGCAGCATTGGCTGCCGTCGGGTGCAACCGACAGGTCGTGGACGATCTGATGATCGCGCAAGAGATTGTCCAAAATGGATTGCTGAAAGCCCAAGAGTAAGTCAGAGGGGGAAAGGGGGTGGGGTGGGGGGGTGTTACTCTGTATGCTTCTGTGTCGTAGTCATCGATGGAGGTTGCTGTTGGAGGCATGACAGAAAGAAATAAACTAGTTGAAAATTTATCGGACACTGAGACTATAATACAATGCTTCCGGCCGCCAAATCTGCCGTAGAGGCATAGACTAACCCCTTTACGTAATAAATTACTTTCTTTTATGTAGAATTACTTTCAAGTGTATATAGATGGGGAAAATGTTTAACATGAGTTGTACAAGCTACAGGTCCAATTGCGATGGATCGTTGTGCGCAGATTTGAGAGAGAGGGCATCGGCCTCGGCTTTGGCCAGGCGCTCCTTAAGAGCACCCATTTCGTCCTTGAGACGCTCGACAATCATCTGGTAGTCACTGGCGACTTCTTCACGGGTGTCGACAAGCTCACGCTCTAGATTGGCATTGCGCACGCGCAGTGCAGCATTCTCACGCAGAAGACGAGACACAGTGTCGGTGACGCCCCGCTTGTCGCGGCGTGCATGGCCATCCTCGGCATCCTTCAACACCAGATACTACACACAATGTATTGTGTCACTAATTAATTCTATGTCTGTGGGTGCGTACCTCCTCTGCATACGAATCCAGTCTGTGCTCACTGAGCAACTCGGACGCATTGAGGCTCTGGTTGACAAGCATGAGCAGCAGCTCAATCTCCGAGTCCACCAAAGTCGTCTTGAGCACCTGAATGGCACTCTCAAAGTGCTTGCACTCGTGCAGTTCCCGCTCAGCGTGTTTCATCAGCGCAATCACACACCGGAACACCACAATCATTCCTATTCCCACACAGTGAGTGTCGTTTTTATCAATTTGTTTCTTTCTCCAAAACTATGTGTTTCTCTGACTCTCTCTATTTATTACTTTGTTTCTATGTGTTTCTCTGACTCTCTCTATTACTTTGTTTCTTTCCCCTCTCTCACTTTTTAATTGCTATAACTATGCTTCTTTCTCCTCCCTCTATAATACTTTGTTTCTTTCTCCTCTCTCTCTATCACTTTGTTTCTTTCTTTCTCTTTCTCTTTCTGTCTCTATTTGTTCTCTCCATTTCTCTCTCTGTGTGTGCTGTACCTTGAGAAAGAACTCCGTCAAAAACACGCAAAACAAAGGGAAAGGGGAATTGTGAGCTAAACAGCGTCAGGAACCAACTTCCCGCGTACAAAAATGGAGCAACTCCTACACGCACGAGCACGTTATCAGTCCTGTCTTCCTGTCTTCCTCTCGGTCCCTCTTTGTCGCTCACCCCCACCTCTTTCTCTCTTTCTCTCTGTCACTTTGTGTTTTTCTCCCTCCTTTCAAACTCTCACTTTGTTTCTTTCTCCCTCCTTTCTCTCTCTCTCAGTTTTAGTGTACCAAGTGACTCAAGATGGTGGTGGAGTTCGGGAAGAAGGTCATAGAGGAGACGAGAAAACTGGTAGAGACGCACTTGAAGTGCCTCCATGTCAGGCATGTCTAAAAAAAATAGGGGGGGGGGGGGGGGGGCTCAATTAATGTCAACCGCGTTTGGTGTGCACAGTAATAGTACAGAGATCTCTTGTGCCGACTGAGCAGAGAAGATAGACAAAGACCTCAAAGGCATCGTGTTCGCTGAGGTGCATCAGGAGGAGACCGCCGACAAAGCTGAGGCCCTGGCAGTAGCCCATGGCCGGGTCGTACAGCGAGTAGGCGCGCATGAGCCGGAACAAAGCCCCCTGGCCTGCGCTGTCGGGACCCCCCTGAAACATCGGTAGGGACGGAAAAGTGCGCCCGATGTCTTGGCGGATTTGCCGGTCAAAAGAGCTCGTCTGGTCCACAAGAGAGTCGTACAGCGCATGTATGGTGGCGCTCTTGGGCGAGACGTCGTTGGGAAGAGGTGGTGAGGTGACGGGGGGTGCAGGAGCAACAAAGACGCGACGGCGAGCGAGCACACGCCAGACACGGCCACGCATGCCGGGCGGAATTCCTTCTGCAATGAGAGAGCACAGGCGCTCGGGAGACACGTCGGTGTTGCTCGGGGTGGAAAGGGACGCTAGATGGATGTGCTCGGACATGACACGGCGGTGGAAGGTGCGCCGACGGTAGCGCGCCGAGGATACGGGTGTAAGCGACGAGGGGCTGCGTGGTGTGGTGGGTCGCGAGCGGTCTTCGTCGTCCGTGGCAACGCCATCGTGCGAGTCCTTGCGCACAGGTGTAGACGGTACTGAAGAGAGTGCTAGATGAGCTCGCCCCCAGTCGGATCCGCGTCGTGCCAAGAGCGACGGTGTGCAGGGTGTTGCTGGTGCTGCTGTTGTGTCCACAGTGTGTTCCGACGTGGAAGCAGTGGTCTCGGTGATCTTGGTGGTGGCGCTGCTGTGTGACGAGAGACATCCGAGGCTCTTCTGCAGTGCCTCAGTAAACAAGTGTGGCGCATGCCCGTCACCACAAGCACTCAAAATGGGCTCCCAGAGTTCGGTGAGTCGCTGGAGCTCCACAGCTGAGCGGTACTCTCGTTCATTTTCAATGGCATTGCTCAGCGACCGTCGTGTGGTTGGGAATAGATTGTCCTCGGTGAGACTCTGGCGGCGGATCATGTGAACACGGGTCGCCAGTGGTACCTTTAAAAAACCAGTGTCAGAAGGAAAAGGGTGAATGTGTGAGAGGGCGCGTATACTGCGTGAGAGACTTGACTGCCCTGTGCGGCGGGTGCCGAGTCGTCCATGGCGGGGGGAATGAAGACATTCTGGGCATCGACGGGCGGAGTGCTGTTGTGGGTGTCATCGTGGGAGGGTACGCCGGGGATTTGAACGGAGAGAAAAATGGCTTGTCGCGAGGACGATGAGGTGGGTGAATCGGCAGTTGGAGAGTCGGCGCGGAGAGACAGTGCGCTAATGTCGTGTGAAGCGTCAGCTGCAACTGTATCTGTATCAAGGTCGCTTGTCTCTATTGAGCTGCTGGCGGCGGTGGCGCTGGCAGCGGTGGAATCGCTGCGTTGTTTGCTGCTGACAAGACTGTGGAGTGATTTGCGGAGCTGCTGAAAGGATTCGCTGAGAAAGCGGGTGTTGAGACGAGGTAGGTCGGTTGCGACGACCGCAGCAACAGCGGCGGCTGAGGTTGTCTCGGCCGCACCACTCTCTTCTCCTTCTTGCGCCTCCTGTTCCACAATTTGTTGCTGCTGTTGTTGATTGGCGACCCCTGGTGGTGATTCTGCGGTGCGCAGACCGAATGAGTAACGAAGGGCCGCTGAGAAGCGACGAGACGCAGAGGGGCGCGTTGTATTTGTAGTCGACGTAGAGTTGCTTGTTGTGGCTCTCATGGTGGTGGGAAGAGTGCGTCGCAGAGCGCTGACAATGAGTGCAACAATGTCTACGGGGGTAAACGCATCGGCCAGCATAGCACCCTCTTCGCGAACCCACTCGGCAATGGCAATCTCAACTGCATCGGCGTCTGTTGGCGACAGTGACGCCACGAGTTGGCGCACAACGTGGATCATGTCGGTGAAGGACGGTGTGCGATTGAGAGCGTCAAAGAGCTCGACGGACATTGCCTCAATCTCATCCTCGGTCATGGTCATGGCGGTGCTGAGCGCGGCGGCGGTGGCTGCCATGGCCGACGACTCGGACAGTGACCGACGTCGTCTTCCTGCCGCTGTGCGACGAGGTGATCCTTGTTGTTGTTGTTGGCAGTGGTGTGAGGAGTCTGGCTCGACCAAAACAAAGTCATCAGAGAGAGAGAGCGATGACTCCTGACGAAGGCGTTGAGGCGATGCAATAATGCTAACGTCGCCTTCGTCCTCGTGCTTCTCAGCTTGTGTCTTCAGGTAGACGGCTTCAAACAGTGCCGCGAGGTGGGTGCCCACTTGGTGCGTTGTAGCATCCAGCGGTTTAAAGACATGCGCTCGATAGATGGGAGAACGGTTTGTGACTGGTGGTAGAGGGCATATTGGTTAGTTTGGGGTTGGTGTGCTCTTGGTGGCGTTGGTATATACCGGATCTGGTGACGTAGACGAGACTGACAAAGGAGCTGTCGGAGGGGCGTACGCACGAGTGGACACGATAGACGTCGAAATCGCACAGCGTTGCCTTGTCTGACGGCGATAACAGACGGATGCGACTCGTCGAGAGCGCCATGAGTGCTTGTGGAGCCTCGTTGCCCAGTGATGCAGGGATGCGCCTCATGACCGAGAGGGTTGCGGAGCGAATCGATTGTGCGTCGGCGCTGTCGCAATCAAGGGTGTACTCGCCAAGGTAGCCCATGAGAAAGACGTGCCGCTTCTTCCTATGGCGACTCTGTACACCGTCGGCAGTGAGAAGAGGGTGGTGTGCGACTTTTATGTGTACCTGTGCCGGCTGGTCGCCCCCAAGGTCGGGCGTTGAGGCGACAGTGTGTCGTTTTGGTTGAGGTCTGCAAATTTTCAAAAGCGGTTTGTTTTGAGTGAATAGAGGCCGGTGAACTGGACTTGTGTGGTTTGGAGCATACGAGAGAGTGGGTGAGGCTGTCGCTGAGCGTGCGCGGTCGACGGTTTCAAGAGGAACTTCCGTACTTGCGTGCGAAGACGCAATGGTAAACGCCCTTGGACGAGAGTGCCTGGGGAAGGGGCGGCGTGTGAGTTTGAGTGGGCCTTGTGTGGCGTGTTGTCCGCGCGTGTGTGGTTTTGGCGGGGTTCTTACTCGTCCATGATCAAGACAGACACGAAAAGAAGACTGAAGATTTGATTCACAATTATCAATCACAAACCGAACAGCGACAACACACCCAGCTCAGATCCACTTTCAGATCGAACACACGACCATGGCAGCTAGTGGCACGCCCTTCAGTGACCGTAAGTAAGAACGTCGGTTCATTCCAACGGACACTACTGTGTCTTGCACAGTTCAAACGATGGCGTCTGGTGAGCCTCTTTGCATGTCTCACTGCTCCGCCAGTCAGCTGTCCCGAGGCAGGCAGGCAGCAAGCATTAGTCATCGCTTGAGCGGTGAGTTGGTTTGGTCGGCGTTTGTCGACTCTCAAAGTGAGTGATAATTATCGAAGACCTCGAAACAGTACTCAGTTTGACATTCGCCTTTTGTACATTAGAATTCGTACGTCATCTCGATTCGCACGTTTGTCCACTGCTCACCCTGTCTTTTGAACTTTTTAGAGTCGGCGTTTG
Source organism: Ministeria vibrans ATCC 50519 (assembly GCA_943704425.1). Classification (NCBI taxonomy): domain Eukaryota; class Filasterea; order Ministeriida; family Ministeriidae; genus Ministeria; species Ministeria vibrans. The sequence continues at coordinate 27,381 of CALSCP010002820.1, forward strand.
ATCAGGAGAACTCGACAAAAGAAAGTAAGAAGCCTCTTTGTTTTGAGTCTGAACTCATTTCTTCTCCTTTGTGCAGGCTCGAGTACTACCGCTCTTCTCTTCGAATGTGAGTTTTTTCCAATATGACTTTGATTCTCGCATCGACAGACACCACAAAGGCGCTCGATAAGATCCAAGCAGGAATGGAGACGCTCCTGCAAGAGAAACGTTAGTCCCAGCCCCAAATCAGTAGTCTCTCACCCTGTTCTATTCTCACAGCCAAGACTGTCGCTCTGTCGGGTCTGTCGCAGGAAAAGCTCGTCTCGCGCCTATGCATTGCCGGTATTCGGCGGTCGGGTATTGAGGACGCCGATTCGACTATGGACGGTCTCGGCACACCCTATCGTTTCACCAGTACTGTCGATACGAAGTCGATACACGAGCAGCCGCGCTTTATCGAGCATTTGCAGTCCCCAGGTGAGCTTTTTTTGCTTCCCTGCTTGTCTCTTACTGTGTGTAGATCATCCCGCGCGACCCTTCGTGGAACGGACCCTTTGGCGTCACCTGTAATCACACCCTGCTCTCGGCGCCCCAGGTCCATCTAGATGGCCGGTACCACTGACGTCGCCTTCAGCCGGATACTCCAGGGCGAGCGGTTTAAAGAGGCGTCGTGGCCCGACCTTGCTGCCATCGTCGAACTCAATGCGGTCGACTCGCGCGAACAACCGGTTTAAACAACCCTGACGAGTTTTTTGTCTCAGGTCCAGCGCGTGTGTGTGTGTCTGCGCCAACTTTGCCTCCAACTACGACTGCGCCGCCTTTCTGTACACTTGTTTGAGTGAATGGCTCTTCTCGGAATGTTTTCTTCGGCTCATGCGGGGGTGAAGCAGCCGATTAGATTGTCTTGTACAATAAAGCTTTTGCCCTAGGACTTCCAAAAAAAACACCTTCCAAAAAAAAACTCGTTGACCTTTTTGTACCGCATCCCGGTGGAATATTAAATGTAGGGTCACCGGTTTACCCCAAACACGTTTTCAAGCTTGATTAAATGAAAACCTGAAAAATAGTGGGGTTCAAATATCCAAACCTGAAGCAATTAAGCCGTGTATTGATTCACAATTGGTTTGCTTATTTCGCCGTATCAAATGTTCCAACATGTTTGTGTGTTACGTCGTTGATATCATGTGAAATAACACATATATTATACACACGTGCAAATATTCCATACGGCGAAATTCAGTACAAACTACAAATATGCGGTCTACTCGAACCTTGCGAGCGCTCTGACGAAGAAACACATGACGACGTTTGTCTGCGAATGCAGTAGCAGACGAACTGGTGAAAGAAGGTTGCCAGATGAAAGGCACAAGTATCTTCAGTTTGAGGACGCTGCAAGATGAGAGAAGAGAAGGGCAATATCAAGGTGTGAGATAGGCAGTGTGCAGATCGACCGTCAAACACTGGTGCCAAGGGACACGGACGAAGGCATATGACAGGCCTGGTACGCGCGACGCGAAGCGAGAGTAGCTCTCGGAATTTGTGAACAACGGCCCCTTTGTTTTTTGAAAGCCCTTAGGGCAAAAACGACAATCTACTTAGCCATCCAAAGCGGCTGTTTCACCCCCGCATGAGCCGAAGCGAACATTCCGGAAGACTTGTATTATTCATCCAAGCAAGTGTATCTCTCAGCAGCCGATGACGCCTCCTGATTTTTGGAAGTTCTAAGTAGCCAGGGGGACTTCCAAAAAAAAAAAAAAAAAAAAAAAAAAAAAAAAAAAAAAAAAAAAAAAAAAAAACGTAACAAAACGAAAAGAGTATCAGTACCTTCTCAGAATGGCTTGGTCGGTGGTCCAGGTAAGCGGAAGCAAGAAGAACAACTGTCTCTGCTGCATGTCGTCCCTTCTGCCGTCGTCGACATCCGCAGACTTCATCAGACGCACAAACGATTCCACATGCTCCGCCGTCAGCTGCTTCTCCTTTGTCATCCCTCGTATTCTCTTGGCCAATGCATCCAGTTCCATGGCGCCGAATATACCCCTACCCTCAAGAAATTAGAAAAAAGAAGAAAAAAAAATGAAAAAAATGAATTAAATTTTTTGTTTTGAATAAACTTAACGTCTTGAAGGTGCTTACCTTCGCCGACCCTTCACTCGCTCAATAAATCCATGCGTAGTACAACTTTTAAACTCCCCTCCCCAAGAATCAAGGATCAACTGAACATTTTTATCTCAGAATAGATTGCGTTTGTAACAAGCATAACTTTGTTTGTTTACTTCTTGGCCTGCTTTCCTTTGTCCTCCTTCAGACCCACAATCTGGTTGAACACCATGCGTTCGGGCGTGGTGAGGGAGTCAACGGTAAAGAAGCCGGTGCGCTCAAACTGAAAGCGATCGAGCACGGCCGCCTTGGTCAGGTAGCGGTCGGCGAGCGCCTGCTCGTGCAACACCATGGCGTTGGGGTTGATGTCGGAAAGCCATCCCTCGGGCACGCTCTCCTTGTCTTCCGGGAACTTGTGCAGGAAAAGCACGTTGATCATGCGCACGGTCACTTCGCAAGGATTGCTCACCCAGTGCACAAATGCCTAAGTTGAACGAGTGGGCGTTGAGTAAAAAGCGTACATGACACACACGCGACGCATACCTTGGGCTTGTTCTCAGGGGTAGCAACGGCATGCGAGCACACAAGCTCAGTAATTTCACCAGACGCAGAGCGCTCGACCTTCTCGACAGTCAGGACGAGTCCAGCGTAGCTACAAGAGAATGTGTAAACACACACAAAAGACACACGGAAACACACACACACACACACACACACATATATATATATATATTCACATACACATACACACACAAAGACAAAAAAAGACACGCAACACATTTGGTTATAAAGAAGTTTGTTCGTACCGAAGACCAACCGACTGATTGGGCGTGAGTCGACGGTAGCCCTTCTCAGGCGCGTCGCTAAAGTCAGTGCGCTCAATGTACAGCGGATTGGAGAGGGTAATCTACAACGATAAAAAGGGTCAGTGAGGACGAAAGTGAAAGGGCAAAAAAGGAACCTCGTGCGTGTCCAGGTCAGTGTCCGAGTCGGGCAGATTGCGCACAGTGAGAGTAGATGGTCCCGAAAGCGCATTCGACAGAGTGATCTTGAGCGGATCGAGAACAACCTACACCACATACCCCATGTGCTTGAGTGGGTCTATCTCATACAAGCAAACAACATACCATGGTGCGGGCTGCGGTGGGGTTAAGGTACTCGCGTGCCGATGCCTCCAGCTGCGCCGGTTCGACCGATACACTCTGTTCGGTGATACCGACCTTCTCCACAAAAGCTACAAACCAATAAAAAAAAAATCAATGAATCGTATAGCTCTCGATGTGCAGAGATCCCGCGTACCGTTGATGGCCTCGGGCGGGAATCCCCTGCGTCGCAGTCCCATGAGAGTGTGCAGTCGCGGGTCGTCCCAGTCGCTCACCACACCCTCAACAATCAGTTTCTGTTCGAAATAAGAATGTGAGTGTGTGTCAGTCTCTCAAACTCTCTTGAGCACATACAGCGAAAAAAAAAAAAAGATCTGACCTGGATTTTGCGCTTGCTAAGCAAAGTGTGCTGGATGCTCAGTCGACCGTACTCCCACTGGACCGGACAGTAGATCTGCAAATTTCCCCATTCTCATTAAGCGTCTTTCGTTCTTTTTCCTCTCTGTCACTTTGCTGCTCGTACGTTCAGGTGATTGCAGAGCCAGTAGTATGTGGGTCGGCGGATTTGGAATTCCTTAGTGCACAGCGAGTGGGTGATGTCCTCGAGAGAATCGACAAGGCAGTGCGAATAGTCGTACGTTGGATACACACACCTAAAACACAGAGATGAAACGGAGAGAGAAATAAATCAGTAACAGCAAAAAGTGACAAAAATTATGCTTATAAATGTCAAAATGAGTACCATTTGTCACCAGACTTGAAGTGATGGCAGAACTTGATGCGATAGGCAATGGGGTCACGCTTGCCATCGGCCATGGTGTGTTTGAGACGCAGAGTCGCAACGCCCTCGTCCACCTACACATACCACTGGATTAGACTGAGAAAGCGGGAAAGAAAGAGAGAGAGAGAGAGAGGAGGGAGAAAGAAACAAAGTGATAGAGAGAAAGGAGGGAGAAAGAAACAAAGTGATAGAGAGAGGGGAGGGAGAAAGAAACAAAGTGATAGAGAGAGAGGAGGGAGAAAGAAACAAAGTGATAGAGAGAGGGGAGGGAGAAAGAAACAAAGTGATAGAGAGAGGGGAGGGAGAAAGAAACAAAATGATAGAGAGGAAGGAGAAAGAAACAAAGTGATAGAGGGAAATGAGGGAGAAAAAAACAAAGTAATAGAGAGAGAGCACACCTCGTCGGCAATGAGCAGCACATTGTGCTTGCGGCAAATCTCATGGGCGCGCGCCATGTAGCCCACCTGCGGCACGACGACGCCCGCCTCACCCTGGATTGGTTCCACGTAGAACGCAACTGTCGTCGGGTTGGCCGTCAGATGCGCATCAAGGGCGTCCAAGTCGTTGTACCTAAATGTACCGTGTATCAGCGCACAAAGGCGTTTCAAAAAGTGTGTGTACGGGATAATGTCAAAGCCAGGCATGTACGGCCCAAAAGCATCGCGGCACTCTGGGTCAGTGGACGACGAAATCGCCGCCATGGAGCGCCCCCAGAAGTTATTGGCAGCAAATGTCACCTGCGGGTCGTGAGAGTGAGTCGGATTGCAAAAGAAATTTCACGCGGTTTGGCGTCGTACTCTCGCACTGTTGTCTGGGATTCCCTTCTTCTCGTAGCCCCAGCGTCGCGCCAGTTTGATGGCAGTATCACCCGCTTCAACACCCGTGTTCATGGGCAAAACCTACGACGGAGATACAATTGAGAAGACGGTCTAAGTAACGGGCGCCTTACTTTGTCGTAGCCAAACATCTCTGTGATGTACTTGGCAAACACAGCGAGTTTGTCGTTGTGGAAGGCGCGCGATGTCAGCGTGAGGGTCGCCGCCTGGTCTTGGATCTTCTTCACGAGGCGCGGGTGGCAATGGCCCTGGTTCACGGCGGAGTAGGCCGACAGAAAGTCAAAGTAGCGCTTGTTGTCGACGTCGTACATGAAACAGCCTACAGGATGTCAGAGACGGAATGAGCCGCAAGGAGGCCCTGGTCAGTTGAATCTTCAAGCATAGGTATGGTCATGCAGGGAGTAGCACGTCGCATCGAAGCACAATGGCGGAAACTCGGGCGAGATCGCGCGCAATGCGTGAGATGCCCTGTCAATCATGTATGTATGTCATGTACCTTCTCCGCGTGACAGCACAACGGGCAGACACTGGTAGTTGTGGGCACCATACTTCATTTCCTGATCGATGATCGCTGTGGCCTTGTTCGACAGGCATCGTGAGCCCAAGCGTCCTATTGAGAGAGACAGAGAGAGTCAGTTACGTTTTTTTCTTCTTCTTTTTTTTTTTTTCACACTTCCTCCCAGCGCGCCTTACCAACTTGAAGCGATTGACGAAGCATTTTTAGTATCAAAAGGAAATGTCAAAGTCGAAGATGAACAAAAAATTAATGTAATAATAATGTTGAATAATTTGTAAGAACAAAGAGGTAAGTTGACTAACTCATCCCGCGGTTGCATCTTTCTTCCCACCGCAATACGCCATCCCATCCGCGACTGATTTTTTATTTTTATTCTTTTCTTAATGTTTGAAAGCCTGGTGTGCGGCCTGCTGGAGAGCCGCATTGGCTCGTTCGTTCATTTAGACTTGAAGTCCTTCTCCATCGCTGTGTGGAAAGGCGACGTGGAACTGACCAATCTCCAACTGAAACCCGACGCTCTCAGTGAATTGCTCCCTCTCAATGTCGTGCGGGGCACCATCGGGACCCTGCGTCTCAAGATACCCTGGAGAAGCCTTGGAAGTCAGCCGGTCATTGTCGAAATCGACAACCTCTTCATTCTCACCGGTCCCAAACGCGACAGCGAGGTACAGCCCCGTCGCCCCGCCCCCCGCCCGACCCTCTGCAGACTATCTCTCTTACCGCTCCTCCTTCCGTTCTTAGTTTGACGTGGCGACGGAACGCGCCAAAGCACAAAAGACAAAACGCGACCAGTTGGAACAGTTAGAGGCAGTGCGTCTGTCGCTGATGGAAGCCGACGACGCCAATGGCTCGTCCAAGGACGCCACCTCCTCCCTGCTCAACTCTCCACTCGTCATGAAGATCCTCCGCAACCTCCAATTTTGCATTCGCTCCATACACATTCGCTACGAAGACACCCTTCTCACTCCACAGGTTCTCCCTGAAACACACACACGCACATGTCAACTCTCTTTTCTCTCTCTCATTCTATCACTTTGTTTCTTTCCCCCCTCTTTTCTCTCTTTCACACACACATACACACACACACTCACACTCACTCACTCTCTCCCCCCTTTCTCTTTTCTATGCCCAGAATCCCTTTGCCGTCGGCCTCACTCTTTCGCACGTGTCTGCCCAGACTGTCGATGAACAGGGCAACCGGACGTTTGTCTCCAATGACGCCCCTGTCATGCTCAAAGCGTGCAAAATTGGCCATCTTGCCGTCTACTGGCACCCCAACGTTTCGCCCGAGGGTCGTCTTGCTCAGTTGCCTGCCGACGTGTGCTTTCTTCGCATGTCACAACTTATCGCTTCGTCCCCTTCGGACCTACTCGCTTCCGCTGCCACTGTAACTCCCCTGTGGCAATCGGTCCTCTCACCGCACTACATTGTGGAGCCCGTCACCGCTTCCGCTCACCTCAATCTCATTCAGGGCTCTCCGCTGCCCCTCGACCGTCCTCAGGCACTGGTGGAACTCACCATCGAGCGCGTTTCACTGTGTCTCGACAAAAACCAGTACGACGGTGCGCTCATGCTTGTCGATGCCATCGATCATCAACGTCGACGTCTTGCTCATTTCGTCTTGCGTCCCTCCATGCCCATTGCCAAAGGTCACGCCGCGCGTCTTTGGTGGTCCTATGCGGCCGCAGTGCTCACAAAAGACGTCAAGAGGCGTCGCAAAGAGTCCTCGTGGGCTCACATGTCGCGTGTGTGCGCCGCACGCCATCGATACGTCGCGCTCTATGGGTCTCTTTTGGAGATGGAGCGATCGAAAAAGAAGAAAAAGTCCCTGGAGACGATGCAAACGGATCTTGACAAGCTCGAAGACACACTCGAGTTTGATCAAATTCGCATCTTCCGCGGCCTTGCCCTCGTACACACCAACCGCAAGCTCGCCAACGGACCGCTCGTTGTTAAGGTCGCGTCCAAGCCCGTCGTCGACACCGCACCCACCGCCCCTGCCACCACGTCGACGTGGACCTCGTATTTCTCTGGGTGGCTCTCGTCCTCGAAACCATCCTCTTCTTCTACATCAACGACGGCATCCTCACCCCCACCACCAACACCTGCTGTAGCAACAGCTACTGCTGCAGTTCCCCTTGACTCACCCTCCTCCAATATGTCACTCACTGTCGAACAGCGACAGGCACTCTCGGACGCCTTGGCACGCGAGGAAAAGTCCATTGCCAGCATCGATGCCAGCAAACTTCCGCTTGACTATGTCCAGTGGCAATTTAAAGCGCGCCTCAACGAGGGCCACGTTGCTCTTTTTCACGCATCTTCATCTGCCTCCCGTCGACTCCTTGCCGATCTCTTTTTCTCGCCCGTCACGTGTACTTTGCAGTCTCGACCCCGCAACCGTGCTCTCGCGGTCACCGCCTCGCTAGGCTCGCTCGCTCTCTCTTCTCGTCGCGAACCTACGGACTCGACCATGTGCAAGCTCTTGCGCCCCTGTAGCGACGCTGCCAACATTGACACCAATCCCTTGCTCTTCTTCAGTTTCGATAGCGCTCCTGTCGATGGTCGTGCCGACCGTGCCGTCGAAGTGCGACTTGGCGCCGTCCACTACGAACACTCGTCGGCCTTTGTTGACGCTCTCGTCGATCTCTTTGCACTCCCCGAACAACTCGCCGAAGTCAAGCGGCTGCAAGAGCGGGCGCAGCAGCGTCTCGATGCGCTTCGACAGCGTGCCGTTGGTCAACTCAATACACTTCAGTCGACGGGAACGCGTCAAAACCTCGACCTGCGCATTCAAGTGCTCTCCCCCGAGATTATCTTGCTCGAACAGCACCGAGCACCTGCAACCGCCGTCTCTCATCAACACAGCGCACCACAAGTCCGCCATGCGCTTGTGCTCAACCTGGGCGATCTGCGTGCTCGTTTTGGCACCGCACCTACCACCGCCCACGCCAATGATGAGCCTAGTAGAAGCGATAGTCCGACCTCCGCCTCTTCAACATTGCGTGGACAGCTTGCAAAGTGTGTACCCGAAGACACCGTCTCGTACCACAGCTACTTCTTTGCCCTCACCGAACTTGGCGCATCCATCGTCAAGGTGGATCCTGTACTACTCGAACCCGTCGCAGAATCGGCATCAGTCGTGCTTGAGCCGGTTGCCATTGGCCTGCGTATTGACACGAGCCGCGTACCACACGACCTTGCCATCGAGCGTGTGCGCATTGCCGCTTTTTGCGAATCCATCGACGTGTCCATTTCACGACAACAAATTCCCACCCTCATCCGATGTGTGCCTCACGGTCGTGACGCCGAATCTGTCTATGATGACAATGGGAAACTCCTCGCCTCCGATGCACTTGCTCCCGAGAGGGATGCTGGCGCGGCCACCACTATTGCCACGACGACAACAGGCCACGACAGTTCCCTGTTTGAGCAAGCGGCGCGCGAGCTCCATCAGGCACAAGCGGTCTACAACATAGTGGCTGCCGCTCGCGACACGTCAATCCTTGTCCATGACACCCCCCACTCCGAGTCTGACTCTGATGAATTTGTCGACGCGCCAGAGTCTCAAGGTGACCTCTCACTTGTCGCGCCGACTGCTACATCTGCCGGCAGTCGCAGCAGCGACGACAACGCTGCGGCCACTGTTGCCGAAACACTCGCTTCCATTCGCATCATCACCATTCATGCTCAGGTCGCTCATGTGAACCTTGCCCTACTCGACGAACGGCGATCCTTTGCCATCGCCGCTTTTGATTCTCTCGCCTTTTCTCTTCTCGCCCGCAAGCACGATGTACATATTGCGGCGCAGTCTAAGGCCTTTGCTGTGCACCACCATCCGCTCTCGGGCACCCCAACGCGTCTTCTTGCGTCTTTTGACCGCCATACCGTGCCCTTTCTTCATGTTGACCTGAACTCAGTCAAGCCTGCTAGTCCCAAATTTGCCGGGCGGGGTCTTGATGGTGCCTTTGCTCTGGGCCAGTGCTCGGCGACTCTTGACGCGCACACCATTGGCTCTATTGTTGCCTTCTTCAATGCCCTTGCCGACGACTTAGATCAACTCCACGATGAAGTCGACCCGAGCGTTGCAGCCTCCTCCGCCACCGTTGCTGCTGTCACCATCACCGCTTCTTCCAGTCCACAACCCTCCTCGACCGCCCAGGGACGCCGTCCTGCAAAGCAAGCTCGATTCGCGTTCAAAGTTGAAACATTGTCGCTGGCGCTTGTGGATGCTGGCGAGCCTGTAGCACGCATCGACGGGTGTCTTGTGGACGCACAAGTGTTGCTGCTGGAGTCGCAAATCGAGGTGCGTGGTTCGCTTGGCAGTGTCAAGCTGGAGAACACTATTCGTAGTGCGCATCATCGTGCGGTCCTGGGATGCGGTGAGGACCTTCATCAACCCGCTCTTCAGTTTGAGGTGGCGCTGTTCGACCAGCCAGAGCGCGTCATTGACGTTGGCGTGTGTCTCAAACTTGCCGAGGTTCGCTATCTTCATTTTGGGCCGTTTCTCAAGGTCGTCTTGCTCTACCTCGACAAACTTCTGGCATCCACCAAGTCGTCACGTTCGGCAGACACCAAGAATGTCCTCGCGCCTGCAACAGAAGCTGCGTCTCCAAAGGGCGACAAGAAATCACGCGTCTCTCTTGACATTGAGTTGCAAAGTCCTGTTGTGATGCTGCCCGCCTCAGCCTCGGCCAGTGGCGACAAGTACCTTCAGTTGCGTCCCGGTTCACTGACCATCACCAATGAGTTTGTGGCCGCTGACGACACGCAGGGCGAGCTGGTTGAGCGACTCACTCTGAGTCTGGCGGACTGTGGTAGTGTCTGTCTCGGCGTGCCCTTGCTCGTCGACACACGTGCCACCATATCTATTGTGCGTTCGACCGTGTCTAGCGACGGAGACGACACAACTGCCATGCAGCAGCATGACTTGGTTGAGTTGGACATTGTCATTGATGCGATTCAGTTGTCGCTTACTCAAGAACAGTACATCTTTTTGCATTCCGTGCTCGAGCGAAACGTCACCGCAGACGCACCTTCGTCGTGGCGCGCCCTCACCCACTCACTTCGACTCGACGCCGCGCTTTCTCCAAACCCACCCGTCTCAGCGTTCACCACCACCAACAACACCAACAGCGACGTCGCTTCGTCAGAGACCACTGGTCCCTCAGCCATGACCAAAAGCGTTGCATCTTCTTCTTCTTCTCTCAAGTTGGCCGTCAAATGCCAAGAGGCGACCGTTGATCTCTATGGTGACGCCCAAGGGACGATGCGTCTTGGGCGGCTTGAAGTTCACCATCTAGACTTTTGTCTTGCACAACTGCCACCGTCCACCATGGACAACAAGACGCTAGACATGTCGCTCACCGTGGGTACTTTTACTCTGCTTGATTTGCGTGGCGCTCGTCAGTGCGCTCTCGAATCTCGCGTTGTCCTCAACAATTCCTTGCCCGAGACTAAGCCATGTGACGAGACCACTGCGACAGCTTCACTACCGCAACTTTCGGTCGCCATTGTGACGTATGCGGACGAGCGTGTCATTAACATTCAGCTGCGCTACACCGAAATTCATCTGGTGTACGACTGGCTCGCCGACCTGGCCATTTTCTTTGACACGTCGACGGCGATTGCTGTTGCCTCGGACGCCGCCGCCGCCTCGACTTCTACGCGCGCCTCCATTGCATCTTCTCAGCGCAGCATCTCCCGGAGTGTTGGTGGGCACAGCAGCACCTCCAGTGACCTGTCCGGCTCGCTTGGAGCGTCTCTACGCGTCCACAGCGCCACCAGTACACCCGCAAGCGCAAATTTGCATGCAGCGCAACCGTCGTCCAAGTCGACGCCTCTGCGACAGCGTATTTTGGTCAATGTGGACATGTGTCGAGTGTCGGCGCCCGGAAACCTTGCCGATGTCAATGCCGATACGCTTGTGATGGGCATCACAGGACTGTTGAAGCACGTCGACGGCGAGCCCACTGTCAGTGGCGCCACAAGCACCGAAACGACCGCCTCCATCATGGGCCTCTCCGCCTACACCGTGCCCCAGGGTGTTTGTTTGGTGGGCGTCGCAGACGAAGATCGTCGTGTACTCGTGCGCCCATTCAACATCACCTTGCGACTTGCGGACACCAAACAGAGCGAGACCTTCTCCCAAAAGAATTGCACCCTCTCCGTCGACGAAGTGTACATTCAGTTGTCGCTACGTGATGTGACGCTACTGCGCGACATTGCGCTGCACTTTCAATCGATCCCCAACAAAGTGCAGTTGCACCGCGACCGTCTGTTGGTTGCTGCACAGTCTAGCACCACCGGGCTCTACCGCCTGTCAACTGCCGAACCCGAGCGTTCCCACCACCGACACTCGTCCATTTTGGCCGTATCATCGCCCACACCTCCTGGGGGCGTCACGAGTGGCACGTCTGCGCCCCAGTCGCATCCTCTCGAAGCGGCTGCTCCAATTGTTGTCGTGGATGCCATTTTTAACCTGCCCACTCTCGAAGTAGTTCTGGTGGACGACACGGCGGCCGTCGATGTGCTCCTGCTCAATGTGACCGTCGACCAAGGCGAGGTCAAGTTTCGCGACGCAAACGCCACTCAAGTTATCGAGGGTTTTGCTACGGTGCGCGCAAGCTACTACAACGGCCGTCTATCCGTGTGGGAGCCACTCGTTGAGCGGTATCCATTCAGTTTTGAGTGGCGTCGCGGTCCGGGCTTGTTTGCAGACGATCCTGAGCCGGCGGACGAGGACAACGCAGTGCTTGTCAACGAGAGTAGCCTAACCCTCTCCACCTCGTCGTCGTCTCCTTCCAATGCTACCGGCACCTCTGCCCCCATCACGACCTCAACCACGACTACAACGACTCGTGCACCTCGCACATCGAACGCGACCAAGGGAGCCGACCCCGCCGATGCAGTGATTCAGACGTACTTGTATGCGACTTCGTCGGAGCGACTCAATGCGGACGTGACCCTGTCGTTTCTCACCTCGGTACTGCCCGCTTTTTATCGTTGGCAATCGCTTCTTGATGACGCGGAGCAGCGCAAGGAGAGCATGGCGCACCAGCGCGTCTCCTTTCGTCCCTACGCCTTGTGCAACCTACTCTCCGTGCCAGTCGAGATGGCCACGACAATGGCACGCGCCAGTGCCGACGATCTGGACGCAATTTCATTTACGTCCGTGGACATCTTTGAGACGGCAAACTTTTCATTTGAGCAGATCTATCGACGTGGCGATCGGTCGATTCACACGTCCGCCTCGCGATTACTTCACCTAAAAATCGACGGCATTGGCGGCGTGATCAACGACATTGACGTGAAGCAAGTGGGCACGCATGTGTTTGCGTTGCGCTACAGTGGTGGTGGTACGTCGGCGAAGACAAGCCGATGCGCGGATGTGACCGTACCACTGGCACCCTTGTCCATTCTGGAGAATCGCGAGGTGGTGCGTGTCGTGGTGGCGGTGGAACTGATCAATTCACGCAAGGTGGTGACGATCCGATCGCCCGTGGTCGTCGTCAACAACCTGCCGGACGTGACCCTTGAAGTGTGCATGCTGCCGTCGGCCATGTCACGTGCCCTGGCTGCCCAAGCGGCAAGTAGTGTGACGGCAGATCCCAGTGATGTCTCGAGCCAAGACTCGTCTGACATTGCGCAACAGACCTCACCGCGTCACATCGCAGTGGGCGTGCGACACACGGTGCGAGAGTACCGACTTGGGCCCATTCGACCAGGACAACGGCTGAGTGTGCCGCTTGCACTGCAACGTTGGCGCATGGTTGTGCGACCTGTGGGCGACACATATGGCTTTTCGGAGAGCACCCTTGACTGGCGTGTGCTGCACGGCGAACAAGGACAAGCGGTTATTCCGCTGCGCTGCGAGCGTGCTGTGGACGGTGGGGCTATTGCGGCCGACGGACACGGAATGTACTGTGTGGGCAGTGGCGCAGCGTTTAACATGATGGTGGTTGCGCAGTGGACGGGCACGGGCATGCTGGCGCAGGACGCATCGCGAGCGCCCAGCCACACGTTCACCTTGAATGCTCCCTTGGTGTTTACCAACCGTCTGCCGCGCTCCCTCGAGTTTGGCATTGAAGGCTCTGACATGTCTGCGACCATTTCCCCGGGCGACTCCACGTCGCTGTACCATGCGGACTTTGGCAAGAAGATTCGCGCGTCTTTTTGTTTGGGCAGCGAGTTTAGCTGGAGCGAACCCATCACGGTGTACAATCCGGAGGCGCCAAGCGGATCATCGACTCTGGACAACACTTTTGAGGTGTCGGATCGTGACTCGAGCACCGATTCGCTCGTGGTGAGTGTTTCTCACGACACTGTGCCAGGCAGTGTACGCACGCACACCGTGACCTTTTACGTGCCCTACGTTCTGTACAACTGCACCAACTTGCCGCTGCTGGTGCGCGAGACGGGCGCCCGCGGGGTCAACGCAGCGGGTTGCTACAAAAATATCGCTGGGAGTGGTGCGAGTATTGGCGGTGGTGGACGTGGCAGTGTGAGCAGCAGTCGTATTGTGCAACAGCGAGACGGCTGGACCGGTGACCATCCGTTGCCCTTTAGCTTTCATCACAGCTCCAGTCGTCAGACCGTCTCAATCTCGACCTACGACAGCAGTGAGTTTTCCAAGCCAGTGCCACTCGATGCGAATGGCCAGGTGTTCCTTGTCGAGTGCAAAGAAGACTCGCGCATTGTTCCCTTTGGCGTCCGCATCGAGAGTGGCACAGGCGATGACTTTCGCACTCGGAATGTCTTCATTGGGCCATGGTATGAATTTGGCAAAACACGAATGACAATAATAATAATAATAACAAGGAATAATAATAGTAATACTAAATTAATATTAATTTTCTTTTCTTTTTTACTCACGTAGGGTTGTCATTGTCAACACGACCAACTTTGCCATGCAGGTGGCAGCAACGTCGTCGTTGCGGAAACTGGGTGAGAACAGTGAACAGTCGTTGCGGGTGCCGCATGCGGTGTCATTGGCGGCGCAATCATCGACGCCCTTCTACTGGCCTGTCGACGACGGAGAGCGACTGGTTGCGGTGCGTCAGTTGGGACGCCCACTGAACTCGCGACAGCGCCAGCGACACAACGATCGATTGCCTCTGTGGCGATGGACCAGCGGCTTTCCTGCGGGTGCACTCGGTCTCGGTCGCTACGTGCTCAAGATGCGCGAGAGTCGCGCGCCCAGTGGGAATCCAGAAGACGATCGGGTCCACGAGGGCTCCTGTCTCATCAATGTGCAAGTGAAAATGCACAAACACAGTGTGCTCATTGTGTTGAGGTACATGAATCGATAAAACAAAACGACAACATCATAAATAATAATAATAATAATAATAATAATAATAATAATAATAATAATAATAATAATAATAATAATAATAATAATAATAATAATAATAATAATAATAATAATAATAATA
>CALSCP010002822.1:9871-36157 GCA_943704425.1 Ministeria vibrans ATCC 50519
AGAGAGAGAGAGAGAGAGAGAGAGAGAGAGAAGAAGAAGAAGAAGAAGAAGAAGAAGAAGAAGAAGAAAGGATAGAGAAAGAAACACAGTGGTAAGTCGAGTGAGTGCGTTACATAATGATGCTCTTACGTGGCCACAATGGGCGCATAGTCATGCACAGCCAACGCTGACAGATCGTGTAGTGTGTCAATGGTCTTCACACTCGCACCGGCATTGCGAATATCCCAAAACTTAACCAACCCGGAGACGCTATACAAGAGAAAGGGAGTCATTCAAATCGTCTGTCTCACACAAGATTCTCGCAGTACCAGCCAGAAATGAGCTCGCGTCCTCCACCTCGCTGCAGATGGACTCCCTTCACCCACGACTGGTGCTCCTTCCACTGAATCACAGTGCTGCATTGTGCATGAAGAGACGGATAGATAATTAAAGACGGAGAGTGAGTCATCGGTAATACTTACCATTCGCGTGGCGGAAGTCGCTGGTCAAAGACGGAAACTGAGCCATCCGCAAATGAGGCAATAGAGAGGGATGTACCACTCTTGTCGACTGTCAGTGCGGTCATTGAGGTAGACAAGCCAGTCAACATATCCTATGCACAAAGAGACAAAGAATGAGAAGAGAAACCGCACACACACACACAGTCGTACCGTCGCACACAACTGTCGTTCCACGTCCCATACTCGCAGGTACTGTGATTCGCCTCCCGCATACAATTGGCCCGTCTCCTACACACATTATACGTAAAAGTTAATCCAGTTGTCACACACACACACACACACACACACACTCTCTCTCTCTCTCTCTCTCTCTCTCTCTCTCTCTCTCTCTCTATCACTATCACTTTGTTTCTCTCTATCACTTTGTTTCTCTCTCTCTCTCTCTCTCTCTCTCTCTCTCTCTCTCTCTCTCTCTCTCTCTCTCTCTCTCTCTCTCTCTCTCTCTCTCTCTCTCTCTCTCTCTCTGGTTAGTCAGTTGCGTACGGGTCGCCAGTCAATAACGACGGAATTGCCACTCTTGCCCCAGACCAACTCAGGAATGGCGCGCCAGGCGGTGATCATGCGGGCGCTCTTGGGCTCGCAGGTACCGCCCCACACGCGCACACAGCCGTCGTCACTGGCAACCAGCATGAGTGCATCGCAGTGCTCGTTGGCATAGCGCAGTGACGTGACGCGCGCTGCACCACCCAATGGCGTCACCGAGTTCACAAAGTCATTCACGCGCGAACCTGACTCCCAGTCGTACACTGAGATAAGCCCACGCGACGACGCACACGCCAGTGTGTTCTCGTACGCATGGAACAGCAATGCGGTGGGCGTAGCAAGTCGAGGCACTTCCAACTGTCGGATTTGGTTGTCGAGTCGTTTGTTGCCCGCCACAAGTTGGTCCAGTTTTGCTCCAGAGTGCACCGACTGATTGCGTTCTTTGAGCAACTACAAACGAACAAAAAAAAAAAGAATAACATTAATGATTGACATACACACATACACACGCAAAAACACTGTCTCGTACCGCTTTGAGGGAGTTTGTTTCGGTGGAAGTGGTCTCGATAACCTGTTCGGGGGTCAGACTCTGCTGCCACTCGGGATGGACAAAGCGCTCGACGCACCAAACAAAGAGAGAGCTCTCCTGACGGGCACAGGCAAAGGAAGGCGGCTGAGGCGCCGACGAGCCAGGCGTGGAGGTTGACGAAGGAGCAGGGCGATTGGTCATGGTGGGATTGCGGGGGCTGGACGAAGGGGACGAGAAACCGGCGGGCGCAGTCGTTGAGTTGGACTGGCGACGGGCGAGCGCCGCGTCCACTTGCTGCTCCACCACATTGATGATAATCTCGGCGGCAGAAGCGATCTGTGCAATGGGGTCGCAGCTGAGCAGATACACGCCGTGCCAGGCGTTCTGATAGAGGAGTGCTCCGGCACCGCCAAGGACAGCGCTGGCCGAGCGCTGTTGCTGCGACCTACCGCCCGCGCTATCTTCGCGCGCTGTCAGCGCCACCACGCGAAACTTGGTTTGGAAGCAGTTGACAAAGTGGCTCAGTGCGACGACGAGTTCGTGACGCACAAGGGCACTGGCGTCGTACGCAACGGAGAGTAATGCGGCACCAATGCCATTTTCAATGTTGATCACCTGCTGCGAACGATCCGAGTTGCCCAGAAAGGTCCCAAGTGCAAAGACAGTCGCGGCACGCACCTCGGGTTTGCAGTCACGCAGTAGCTGTGCCAGCTTTTCGGCGGCATTGTCGCGCATGGCCATGCCCAGCGCCTTGTCATGGCCCTGCCACAGTTTACCGAGACACAGGCACGACCAGAGGCGCAGATGATCGTGAGGCGACGAAAGCAGCTCGAGGCAGTGCGTGAGCAGACCCGAGCCGAGACAGGCGTCCTGGCCGGCACGGAACGAGTCAACGACGGCGGTGAGCACAAAGGCAGCCATGGTGCGTTCACGCACGCCCATCTCGGTGTTCACAAGCATTTCCATGAAGTACTTTTGACTGTTGTCCTTGATAAGGTCCTCCTGGCAACTGCGGTCCACCGCGAGAATTTTGGCCCAGATGAAGACAAGGACGGGCCGCAGCTCAAAGGCAAGCGACTGGAGCAGTTTGAGAACGTAAGGAAAGATACCGACGGAGAGGGCAAGGTGTACGGCCCAGGGGCCAAGGTCAAGGAAGCGGGCGAGTAGGTCGAGGGCACGCAGACGGTGTACCTGACTGAGAAGCACTTGTAGGACAATAGGAAGTTGTCGAGGAGCGCGACGATCCTTGGAGCCGAGTTTGAGCCAGACCTCAAAGGCCGTGAGCTGGTCGGCAAAGAACGAGCTGCTCTTGTAGGCAAGGGTGGCGGCAGCAGCGGCGGCAGCGGCAGGACCTGTGGGTGTGGACGCACCAGTGCGTGAGGAGGAGGAGGGGGAATTGGCAAGGTGTGGAGGGGACGAGAAGCCGCGCGTGGAGGCGGAGGCGGATGGTGGCTGATGATGATGATGAGGCATATGAGGAGGGATATCAGTGGAGGAGGGAGCGGGCGGGGGAGTAGGGTTGGCTGCGGCCATGGCAGCGAGCACAGTAGGCACTTGGGAGAGACAGTCTTCGACCGCCACATCCCACGCGTGCCAGAGAGGGTGATGCCATGTCTGAGGAAGTGGCGGCGTAGAGACGGGTGTGCAGTGCATGGAGTGCATGATGCGCTGGGCAAGGAGAAAGTTGCGAAAGAGCGAGGCGACAAGAAGGTCTTGTCGAAAGAGCTTTTGGAAGAGTGGCTGAGGGAGCACATTCCACGCAATGGTGTCCGTGACAGCCGTAAAGATCCAATTGAGCTCGCCCAACATGGTACGCCGATCGTTAAGTCGGCCCGGAATACGGTCGCACATTTCAGCGTCAATGGGCCCGCGCAGTCGGTCCGAGCCACGAGCACACACCCTATTGTTTTGTTGTGTGTGTGAGGTCTAAACTATTGTGTGTGTGTGTGTGTGTATAATAATATTATATATATATACCATCTGAGAGCCATTTGAATAGGAGTGGTGAGGCAGGCGGTGAAGATGTCGGCTGGATAGGCAGGGTCGACGGGGAGGGACTCGTTCCGGGCACAAGCGGCGAGGAGGATGTAGTCTGAGAGAGGACGGACAGCGGGCGGAGCAGCAGCCATGTGGCGGGCACGGGCGGCGGCAGAGAGAGCCGGGTAGGGGGAGGAGGGGGTGGAAGTAGGGGTGGTAGCGGTGGCAGAGGTGGGTGAGGACGGAGGTGGCTGTTGTTGACGGGTGTGGTGGCGGTCTTTGCGACGGGATGAGGCAGAAGGAGTAGTGTTGGTGGTGTTGGTGGTGGTGGTGGGAGGAGGGGGAGGGGAGGCGACTGCAAGATGGCGCTCGTAGTCACAGCGACGCTGATGGGCAAACTGGTTGAACATGTCGACGGCCAGACCCGCATTGGCACAGTCAAAGACAATGATGGACGGACTGGCGAGCCAGGTCTGGAGGTCATAGAGGGACAAGGGAATGTATTGTGTGTAGTGCTTGTTGAAGACCCACAGTTCACCATTGGCAGTGGGCGCAGGTACACCATGACCATTGTAGTGCAGCAACACACGATCGTCCTACAAACAGTTTGAGTGTGACCCCATATGCGTTGAGACTCTTTGTGTGTCGTACTTTTGCGCTGCGTCGCAGCGACTGACACAGTTTTTTCACTTCTTCATAAGTAGGGTCCAACAGTGATTTGTACCGCGCGCGCGGTTGCCACTGTTCATATTGTTTCTGTAGCTTTTCCCCAATGCTCTCTAGCGCCTTCTGCGATTGAACAACCGCGGTGGGATCTAAATAGGAAACAACAAGAGGAGAAGAGAGAAAGAGAAAAAGAGAAGAGAGAAAGAGGGAAAGAGAAATGTGAGTGAGTGTGTGTGTGAAGAAAAAGTGTATCAGATTCTCATTGATTGAGCTTTTACCGATCCAACATTCGAGTTTGGCAAAGGGTGAGGCATGGACTGCACCTGGAGGGTCTACGCCAATGTTGAGGCAGACAACGAGCGCAACCGATATCGTTTTCATCTGTGTGACAAGAAGGGCGTTTGTGTTTTGTGTTTTGTTTTTTGAGCTCTGAGACAATAATTATGTTTGTGTTACTCGTTCGCGCATGCGCCAACTGCCGACACTCGGGTCGGGTGGGGAGACGCCACCTGATGCTGACGATGATGATGAAGTGGCAACTGTGGCATTGTAGGCGGCGTTGGCCGTGGAGTTGGCGTCTGGCTGCTCCGTGCTGGTGGTGGTGGTGGTGGTGGTGGTTGTGGTGGTGGTGGTGGTGGTGGTGGCTGCCGGACGGTCACTGAGGCTGCAAGAAATGTATCTGCTGTGGCGTCGCTCGCTGAAGTACATGGGGAGCCACAGGTCGTTGGGGGACGGCACGGCTGGAGTGCGGCTGTGGAAAAGAGAAGAAGAGGGAGAGAGAGAGAGAGAAAAAAAAAAACAGTGATGTCAATTTTGGACACGATGCGATGAGACAAAAAAGACAAATGGAAAGAGAGAAGGAAATGCTCTCGTGATGCGGAATGCACAGTGTGCGTGGCGAGACGGCAAAGGAGGGAGGGGGGGAAAAGGCGAGAGAGAACGAGAGCGAACGAGCGAGCGAGAGAAAGACAGAGAGAGAGATAGAGAGAACGGTTGAGGATGGGTTTGGACTGTGCAAACGGTTTGCGGCGGTGACAGAGCAAATGCGTACCTGTGAGCGCCTCGGTTGAGGCCAATGCCGCTTCCACCGACGCCGCCACTCATGCTGTCGGAGAGCTTAGCCGTGGGGGGGCCTTCGGTGGCCTGTGGTGGGGTTGCGACTGGCGCGGCGGACGGAACCTGCCGTACAACGCGCAATGTGCCCCGGCTCGGCATGGGCGGTTGGCTGGAGGGCGTGTGGGAGAGGGTGAGAGGTGAGTGGATGGTGGAGAGGGCTTAGCGAAAGGGCTAAGGGGAGAGAATGAGTTTTTGTCGAACCTGATCCCTGGCCCAGCGGGGGAGCGAGGAAAGAAGACTCCTGCCATGTTGAAATGCGGTTACTCGCGATAGCAAGACAACTGAAGAAGAACTGAAGAAGTATGTGAAAAAAAAGAAAATATTGAGTTCAGAACTCCCGAAAAAAAAAAACACACAGACGAATATGACGATGAAATAAGGTTTGCTTGAATACACGGTTCTCAGGCTAAACTCGATCAAAGGATCAACTGAGCAGCGAGAAAGGATGTAAGTAGAAACAAAAGAAAAGAATGGGGTTTATTTCAAATTAGGTTGCAACTGGCGGACTCTGTTTGACGTTGAGGAGCACATTGCGCATGCGGGAGGTGTCACGCTGGGACTTTGCGGCCTTAGGGTTGAAATCGACGAGCTTGGAAATGCGCTCGAACGGAGCGCCGGCGGAAGAATCGTCGCGCTCGGCAATGAACGCTGCCTCGCCTTCGCGGTTTGCAGCCTTAGTCTTGGTCAGCTGCTCGGCGTACCGTGCGTGCCAGTCGTCGTGCTCCTGCTTTGCCTTCTCGCGCAGCGCATCCACCGCCTGCTTCTCCTCGGCGTCCTGTGCCTCCAATTGCTTGTCGCGCTCCTCTCGCCATGCCGTAATTGCAGCGGAGTCTCCCGACACAGCCGCAATCGAGGCGTACGGATCGGCTGCCTCCTCTGCCTCCGGCTCCTAAACCACCAGTCAGTACAAAAACACTCTCATTTCCCCAGCCTGTAGCTGTACAACCAAAAGCACAGCCTACCTCAAAGGCGCCGGCTCCTTCAAAGCTACCGCCGCTCATGAGCCCCTCATCGGTGTAGCCACCGCCAAAGTCGCCGTCCGTCGTCGGTGCCACATAGCCGTCCGCACCGCCCTCAAACGCCCCACTGTCCGCGCCTCCCTCAAACGCGCCGCCATCAACACCCCCCTCGAACGCTCCGCCGTCAACAAAGGCGCCGCCTGCGTTGAATTCGCTCGTTTCCAAGTTGGTCTAAGAAGGAGACGGATGGAAAAAAAAAATGAGAGAGAGAGAGAGAGAAGATTGTGAAAAAGTCGACATCGGAGAGAGACACGTCGAAAAGACGACACAGAGGCGCTGGAGCAGTGCTGGTACAATGCGCTTGGGGCAAGCGACGAGTGGATGGTGCGCTGTGCGGCGTCACAGAGACAAAAGTTTGGACATGAAAATACAAACCCCAAAGCGACGTTGCACAGCCGCACAGCCCTCATACCCACGTGAAACACCGCGTGAAAAGGCAAGCTATGGCGCGCGTTGATGGCGCAGAGACGCATTAAAACTCGATAAAAAGAGAGTTCGTTTTTTTTTTTTTTTTTTTTTTTTTTTTTTTTGTTTTGCGGCTGTTGTGATAGAAACGGGCCACGGCAGCGCAGCGAGACGGCGGAACGCAGCCCGGGTGCACAGGGCAGACTGGGGCGCGGGGCAAGCGGGGGGTTTGCGGACCTCTGTGAGTGCGGCCAAATCGGCCTTTTCGCTCTCCAGGAAGGCCGCCATGTCCGTGTTGGTGCCCGACGCATCCTCGCCCCCGACAATTTCAAAGTCAGCCATGTTTATGTATGCAAGAAAAGTGTCGAAACTCTTAACTTTAACTAATAACTCGTCAAAGTCACAAGTCAAAAGTGATTAAGTTTCAAGTTTGTGATCACAACTCGCAGTCTCACTCTTTTTAATAGAAGTATAAAATAAGATATGTCGGTGAGTCGCACACACGCAAATGGGAAGGGACGCGTCGGATCAGCGTTTTGCGCTGCCTTTTTTTTTTTTTTTTTTTTTTTTTTTTTTTTTTTTTTTTTTTTGATATATTTTCTGTGAGTGAGCCATAGCGCATGCTACGACTTCCTTTGCGCGGCGACTGTGCTGAGACGTGCCCCACGGAGCAAGCAGCGGGCGTCGCAGCGGCTCGTGTGCCCTGGGAGTGGCTGTGGAGGGCACACAGTGTTTCCATTGACATCCGATGTCACCCGTCCGATTGCCCGTCGTGCCGCGTCCATCCTCCCTGAGCGGATCATCCCTCTAGTGTCCCCTCCATCCGCTCAATCGGCAATTGCTGTCGTGGAATTGCGAAATGGTTTGCGTCTTTTTTTTTTCGTCAATTTTTTTTTGCAAATATCACTTTGTCTGTGGCAAGAGACGTTAAATTGCACGCAGATTGCTCGTATGGGGCACCGACAGTGCTGATCTTGCGGTGGACACTGTCTAGAGTCGTGTGTATTGCGTAGATTTTTTTTTGTTGGTCATTTGTCATTTTTTGAGCTTTTTGTCTCCAGTCGATGAAATGGCGTCGCTGTAACGCGCCTGTTGTCGTGAGAGAGTCTTGTGTGGGGGTTCAAATGGCGAGTTGCGAGAGATTGGATATTTGGTTCACAAGTCAAAACTCAAGTCATAATTTACTCTCTTTGTCTGTCTTACTTATGTATTGTGTCTGTGTGTGTGTAGTCGGGAATCAACGAGCTTCTGCGTGCGGAAAAGGCAGCCGGTAAGAGACGCGACAAGGCCAATGGATGACTCGTGTGGGTTCTGATAATGTTTCTGTTGTTGTTGTTGTTGTTGTTGTTGTTGTGTAGCCGAGCAAGTAGCAAAGGCACGAAAGCGCAAGGCAGCAATGCTCAAGAAGGCCAAGGAGGAGAGCGAAGAGGAAATTCTCCAGTTCAAGACACAGAAGGAGAACGAATTTCAGGCAAAACTCAAGGAGGTATGAATGCGCACAGCGAAGAAAAGGAAAAGAAGAAATTAATGCGTGTCGTAGCAAATTGGCGCCAACGACACGATTGCGGCGAAACTGCGCAAAGAGACGGACCAGTCGATTGACGCGATGATTGCCTCGACGGCATCGCACAAACAGGAGGTCATTGACAAGCTGCTAGATGTGGTGTGTGACATTAAGGTCACCTTACACACCAATTACAAGGAGGAAGAGTAGGAAAGAATAAAGTGAAAATGTAGCAGTTGAGTGTTTTAGTCTTGATGGAGAACTTCCTTGATATGAGTATCAATACGGGGGGGGGGGGGGCACGAGAAAAGCGGAACACGCGTGAAGCATGCTTTCCCGAGGCGGCTTCACAAACATGGTCGAACTTTGTGAGAGCACATGTTTGGGTCTATGGGCGCTCCATCTTTCAACTTTCTGAATTCTGGGGGGTTAATCTATGGCAACAGCATTGCATTACTCTATTTGTAATACATTAATAAAATAATTATTCTTTTCGCTTTGTACTACGATGAGTTCTTATTCGATTGAAAAATATAATCATGCATCAATTTTTCTTTCTCTTATGGGCAACCAAGGATCGTCAGTCGACGCTCGACCTGAACCATCTGGCTTCGATGGTGACGCTCGCGATGAGACAATGGTGAGAGAGAGAGTAAAAAGGGACGTCAGATTAGGATTTTGATTAAAATGTTCTGTAGCGTCGTAAAATCGTTGATTCGGACTCGCTCAAGGTCCTCGATGCTTGGAGCATGGTGAAATCTAGCTTTTCGAGCGAAGACGGTGAGTGTTTATTTGCAAGCGATTTCGACTGACAGTCAAATTCTAAATATTTCGATCGATCAACTTTGGGAAACCCCAGTCGCAATTCGACAGGACGGATTTGAGCGAGTCAAAGGTGAGCTGGTGCTCGGGCGACCGGTTGCGGTGACAAGCAGTGCCACTGTGTCCTTTCACCTGCGCGCGGTGGTGGCCACGTCGATCGAGCCGTGTTTTGTGGTCGTCGTTGACTGGAGCCATCCGCTCGTCGACGTCTACGCGGCCTTTCCGCATTTTGAGGACATCCAGGGCAACGGGATGGCTGTCCTTCCGCGATGCCGGGCCATTGGAAGCTACTCGGCGAGCGGGGACCCTCAGGTGATCGGGAGCGATGAGATTGTCGTGAAGGAGACTTGGCTGACCCGCTCGCCCGAGATCGTCTACTTGTGCACTCCGCGGGGCATTGTGCTTGCCCACTTCCCCGTCTCAGTTGCCGTCGTGCCCAGCCTTGTTCTGTCATCGTTTCACAAGGTTGTTGCTGCACATGACTCTGCGGCCACTAAGGCGACGACGGCCACGACGACGGGCGAGCCAGCGGAGCGAGTACGTCGTTCACTGGCGCTCGACGCACTCGGCCAGGCGGCACACGAAGCCGACTGGAACATCGTGTCGGAGTCGGAACGACTCGTCACTACAGGTGGGGGCCTTCAAATGGGCAAGTACATGGCACATTTGTTCGAACCCGACACGAGTTCGCTTGTGCGTGCGGCCATGCTCCGTCCTCGCAAATTCATTCACGCCACCGACGAAGTACAGATTGCCTACAAAGAATTCCAGCCCGAAGCAACGTATGCGTAGTATATTATATATGTGTGTGAGTGTGAGTGTAAGTGTAAGTGTAAGTGTGAGTGTAAGTGTAAGTGTAAGTAAGTGTGAGTGTGAGTGTAAGTGTGAGTGTGAGTGTGAGTGCTCGCGAGTATATATTGTTGTGTGTGAATGTGAATATGTGTATGTATGTGTGTGTGCCCGTTCATCATACTCGAATGCGACGTGTCGCCTCTTCTCCTTCTTCTCGCTTCATAGGTCTCAGGGACGGCTGATTATGCACCACCATCCGGGCTTTGATGGACGTTCGCTTGAGCCACTGTGCGAGGCACTCAGCCGTGCACCCTACAACCTCACCTGCTACTGCGTCGACATTCGTGGCCATGGCTTCTCTGGTGGAGTCAGTGGTGACTCACCTGACAAGACTCAGTTGTGGAAGGACGTTCGGTTAGACGCGCCATACGTACTTATTATATAAGAGTGATATCTCAAATGCGCTATCATAACAATAATAGGACATTGGTGCGTCATCTGAAATGGAACGACACTGCAACTCCCGTTCTGCTCGGTGGCTTTGCAGGTGCGGGTGGTCTGCTGCTCAACTATTCACAGTGGAGCGACCGTGAGCCCTGCGATGGCTATGTCTTTATTGCGTCCAACTTTAGGTGGAGACTACACTTCTATTCAAATTAGGCATTCCTCCTCTCAAGCTCTTGTTGTTGCAGTCTTCGAGAGAGTCAGTTGGTCTATCCCGGAGTGATCAAGACACAAACGAAGAATATGGACGTGCGTCTGAACGTCTCTCGTTTGCTACTGTACAAACTTTCTCGTGGCATGTTCAGCAGTCACTCTGCACTGGTGAAAATCCACCGGTGAGACACACACATACGCACACAGACTTGGGTCGTCACTCTCACTCGCCTGGTCCTCTTTTCTGTATAGTCTTCCGGGCAAAGCAATGCTCAACAGTAGTCGGTGGGGCGATCAAGTCCAGTCGTTCACTGCCGCCTTTCTTCAGGCTATCGACTGCTCTTCGCATCCACTCAAAGGTACTCTCAATACATTTTAAGAAAATGTAACTCAATATATCTCTCTTTTCTCTCTATCACTTGTTTGGTCTCCTTTCTCTCTATTACATGTTTTTTCTTCTTTCTCTCTCTATCACTTGTTTGATTGTTTGATCTCCTTTCTCTCTATCACTTGTTTTTTCTTCTTTCTCTCTCCATCACTTGTTCTCCTTTTCCCCATTTCTTTGCTCCTTTTTCTCTCTTCTTTCTCCCATCTTTGTTTCTTTTTTTCTTTTCACTTTGTTTCCTTTCTCAATCTACGTTTAGCGTTTTCACATCTGAAGGAACCAGTGCTGTATGCGGTGGGCGATGAAGACGAACTAATTGACAGTGAGCGTGTACGCCGTCTGCTGTCGGTGCGCCATCCTGCGTCCGAGATTGTCGTGTTGCCTGGCACAGACCATCTTGTTTCGTCGTTGCATGCTGCGTCGATCATTGGTCCCTGGTTCCAGCGTGCCTTTGGTGGGTTTGCTGCCCCATCGACACCACACGGCACGCCCTTTCCGCACCCGCCATCGCTTGCTTCGCTGCACAGTCTCACAGCGGTGGAGCCTGGCCAGCGCATCATGATCGGTCCAATCGATGCGACAGAGTACGTTGCAGCAGCACAGGCCTCCCCGGTCGCCCAACCCTACTTCCTCGAAGGTCATGGTGGCGCGCGCATCACCTTCTACTACTACGCACCGCCCGAGGGCCAGGCAGCTGTCGCCTCGGCTGTTCTTCTCTTCCACTTTGCCTACACGCGTGTCCTTGCATCGCGTCTTGCTCGCGACCACAACATTGCCTGCTACGTCCTTGAGCCACGTGTGTTCACGTCGGCCGCGTCGGCTAGCGCGTCGTCGTCGGTCAGCGACGATCTCTCCTCGTCGCAAATGCTCATGAGCTCAAAACAGGACGTGTGGCGCGACACTCGCGCTCTTGTGCGTCACGCCCGTTCCAATGCCCACGTCGCAGGACGACCTTTGGCACTGATTGGCACCGGCAAGCACGGAGGTGCCCTACTCAACTACAGCGTGTGGCCACATGCAGCCCCCGTCGACGCCCTCATCTTTGTCAGCTCCGCCTGCGGCATCCCTGAGGCAGTGCGCGCGGAAAAACGCGACGCTGTGATCGAGTTCGACGAGCCTTCGTTCGGGAGGGTCCTCAAGAACTCGCTCACTGGCAAGAAGACTGTGCCAGGTGGTCGCATTAAAGACTCAGTCGCAGACGAAGTAAAAAAAAAAAAAAAAAAAAAAAAAAAAAAAAAAAAAAAAAAAAAAAAAAAAAAAAAAAAAAAAAAAAAACATTTTCTCAAAGTGTTCAACGACACAAAACTCACATTCTTTTTATGCCCTTTTTTTTTCTTTTTTTTTTTTTCTCTCTCTCAGGTACGAAAGTATTTGGATCCCAGCTTCAACGGCGAGTTCTCGTCGAAATACCATCAAGCGCTGAAAGTGAACAATCCTGTTGAGACCATTGGCAAAGTGGCACAACCGATTCTGATTGTCTCTGCGGGCAATGACGAGCTGTGTCTGCCCAAAGTGGTGTCTCGCGTGTTCAATGAGGCGGCGACGGGCGTGCATGCGTCGCGCTTCAAGGTGGTGGTGATGGATGGCGAGACGCATTTTGGGGTGCATCTGCGAGGGACCGGAATTGTTGCGGAGTTTCTGGAGTCTCTTGCAACCACAATGGGACACGCGGAGAAGATTGAGCGACTCACGGGAGTCATTTCACGCGCCGATTTTGATCCTATTGCATTGGTGGGCAAAGGAGCATTTGGAAGTGTGTTCTTGGTGCGTGGTGGTGGCGGAGGAGGGGGAGGAGAGGGTGAAAAGAGCGATGATGAGGGAGGAGGAGAAGGAGGAGGCAGAGCGCAGCCCATGGCTGTGAAGGTGATGCGCAAGTCGCATGTGGTTGCTGAGGACTCGGTGGCACAGGTGCTCAGTGAAGTGCGTGTGCTCTCTGAGTTGGACCATCCGCTGTTTGTGCGTCTGCTTGGCACCTTCCAGGACCGTCTGCGCCTCTACGTTGTGACCAATTTTATTATTGGCGGTGAACTCTTTACGCTGATCAAGTTGAGCCGCTACCTTTCGGAGCACATGGCGCAGTTCTATGCCGCTGAAATCACTCTGGCGCTTGAGTACCTGCACGGCCGTGGCATTGTCTATCGTGATCTCAAGCCGGAGAATGTGCTATTGGACGCTCGAGGGCACATCAAGGTATGAGAAAAATAATAATAATAATAATATTAATAATAATAATAATTATAATAATAATAATAATAATAATAATAATAATAATAATAATAATAATAATAATAATAATAATAATAATAATAATAATAATAATAATAATAATAATAATAATAATAATAATAATAATAATAATAATAATAATAATAATAATAATAATAATAATAATAATAATAATAATAATTTATTTTTATGGTTTGGTTCGAGATTGACTAAAATATTTCTTTTTTGTTTTGTGTGGTTCTTAAGGTGATCGATGTTGGATTTGCGAAGAAGATTGCGACGGACAAGACACACACGTTCATTGGGACACCACAGTACATTGCGCCAGAGATGATCAGTGGCTTTGGCTACTCATACGCAGTCGACTGGTGGTAAATGTTGCATGGAAGGACAAAGACCGAATGTTGAATATTTCTTCATTAGGGCATTGGGAGTTGTGATTTTTGAAATGACGGCGGGTCACTTGCCGTTTCTTGCGCCTTCTCAGTCTGAACTCTATGAAAAGATTTCAAACAACGAGATTGTGTTTCCGCAGTAAGTGACTTTGACAAGAACAAAATTAATTTGTGCTAAGAATTTGAATGTAGACGGATTGGAGAGGAAACGCAAAAGATTGTCAGTGCGTTTCTGAACCGGACAGTCAACGAGCGTTTGGGTGCAAGTGGAGCAGTGCAGGTGAAACAGCACTCGTTTTTCTCTGGACTCAAATGGTAATATTCGGATCAGTGATCGTGAAATGTTGCTAATGTTCTTGTTTTTTTTTGTTTTTGTTTTTTTGTTTTGCTCAATTAGGAGTCAAGTGGCATCGTTGACGATTCCACCGCCGTACGTTCCGCGGTTCAAGAATGACCAAGATCCGTGCAACTATGTAGCTGTGATGGGAGCAATGGGAAGAGGGAAGGACAGGAGGCAGGAGGAGGGAGAGTCGTCGGCGGACAGTGAAAGTGAGACGGGCAGTTTGCAAAGTGGAGCAGGGGTTGTGGTGGAGAGTGATGAGGATGATGATGAGGCAGTGCTCTTCCGGTTTGGATCCGAGCCCGTTGACCCCACGTGCGATGATTACGGCGGCATCTTTGAAGGATTTTAATAATAATAATACTCATTGATCTTTTTATTAATACGTCGTTGTTGAAATGTTATGCTACAAGTGTGCGAGTATGAACATGTGAAGTGGAAGATTGGAGCGACGTTCGACGGTGGAAGGAGTGCAGGTGAGCCAAGAGAGACGCGAGAGCTCACGTGTGCAGGCAACAAGTTCATCCGAGGGACTGAGAGAGACAGAAGAGAGTACACATGTGAGGAGGGGAGACGGCAAGAGGCACACCAAGCGCTTACCTCAAATCCGGTTTGATTTCGTAGTTGTTGAGCCACAGATGAAGTTCGTAGACTCTCGGATGGAACGCAATTAGATTGGATGACAGTTCGGTGGTGGAGAGGATGGCAGTGGCTAAAGGGTTGGGTGAGAGAGACTGTTGGGACGAGAGAGGGTGCGTGAGAGGACAGACTGAGTCGCGTGAGATGAGAGGCGTTGCAGTGTCAGCTGTTGTTCCTGTTGTTATTGGTGTTGTTGTTGTTGTTGTTGTTGTTGTTGCTGGTGTTGTTGTTGTTGTTGAGGATGTTGTGGTGGTAGTGTTGGTGTTGGTGGTGGCGGTGGTGAGTTGAATGCGGTGTGATGACTGCATGGAGATGAGGTGGGTGCTTGTGAGGCATGCGGGTGTGCTCTTGTACGTGCATGACTAAAGAAATAAAATTGTGTGAGGAATGTATTATATATAATTATGTGGTGTGGTGTGATTATTTGGTATACTTTGCAGTTGATTTTTTGCGCGAGAAACCTTTGCACTGGTTCCTTCAAAACTTCCTTCCAATCTACAAAACACAAACGTACTAAAAGTTACAACACAAAACAAGACAAACACGCAATGTGCTTACATTTCAGTTCTGGTTCACTGATTGTTCCGACTCGCTCAATGAACACTCTCCATTGCAAAGTGGTCTCTCGCATCAATCGCAAACAGAACCTCCAAATGCGCTTAATCCTAAAGAAAAAAGGAAGAAAAAAGAAGGAAAGAACGAAAGAGAGAGAAAAACAAAGTGATAAAGAAAGAAACGGAGAGAAAACAAAGAATGAGCACACAATGGAAGTGGGTTATCAAGGGTATAAAACGATACGCGTCAGAGAGAGAGGACACGACAAGCGAATGCGGGGACGAGCGGTGGGGGCGTGACGGATCAGCCCAGGCGAGTCTGAGAGGCTCCATGAGGGCACCGTGAGCATCGGTGACGACGGCACTCACGTGTGTCGGGTGAATAGCGTAGCAGCAGTGCAGGCGGGAAGTCTAATATGTGTGCGTGTGTGTGTGTGTGTGAGTGAGTCAATAAGTAGTCAGTCAACAGAACTCTCATCCTTTTTTTTTTTTTTTTTTTTTTGTGTGTGTGTGTGTGTACTCCGTTGAATGACTGTAGGTGATTGCCGGTGCTTCGATCGTCTTGAGCTGCGCCAATAGAAGCCAAAACAGTCACTGGTGAGAATATTTGAACTTCATTCTTTCGCCACTCAGCCTAAGTGTACAAGAAGTAAATTATTATGATTAGAAGAAAAACGACATGTGTGAGGTCGTACATCGTCGCCAGACCACCACAAAGGCGACGAGAGATGGGTTCTGTTTGAGGCGTAAGTGCCAAGTGCAATCTTTCGGGCCATTTGAAGTGCACCCGCCTGAAGAACCTCACGCATAGTCAGTATGCGGAAGCAGAGGGACGACGGAGATGCCTTGAGGTTGTCGGTGAGACGCGCAAGGAGACGACGACGGAGCAGCGCATCACGCGCACAAGACTGCTGTTGTAGTTGATGAGGTAGTTGGGAGTTGGAGTGAGAGGTGGACGAGAAGGTTTCGCTCTGGAGCGGTGAGACAATGTAGATGCAGGTGAAGGAACGGTCGCTATCTTCCTTGTTGAGGAAATCCAAAATCTTTTGCGCAAGCATGTCGATCATGGCTTCTGCTGAGTCTGTCTCGGACAAATTAACGCGGTAGTTTCTGATGGTACGGTGTTCACCCAACCGCATTTCGGCAAATTCGCACTCGATTTCGGTGAGGAGACGCGCAACGGCTGAGTGCACAATGCGCGACTGCTCATAAGCAACAAAGCAAAAGGCAGAAATGCGTTTCGTGCCACCGTATGGCCCAAGCTTGAGCTGCGACCAGTGGCGCAGGGCGAGAGGGGATACGGCGACCGACTTGCCCAGCGACTCCTCGTACTGCATGTAGTTGGTGACGGAGAGCAAGCCCATGCCCTGGTCCTGTGCCTTGGGCGGCACAGCCACAAGCGGCGGAAGACTGTGTGCCGTAACAACCACTGGTGGCACTTCTACACGCTCGCCGGGCCACTTGTGAGCGACACTTGTTGAATCTACGTCGCGTGTAGAAATGACATTAACAATCACGTCCATTTCGGCAGCGTTTGCGACGACATGGCTAGAAGGGCGTGTTCTGCGTCGGGAAGGTGCGCCATTCGCGTGGTGGTCATCCGCAGTCGTGTCCATTTCACTGTTGCTCTGTGCGAGCAACAGTTGTGCGGCTACGTGTGCTCTGGCACAACCATCGCGCATGGTAGACTCGAGCAGGTGCTGCACGGCAAAGACGCCGGAGTCGTCGCCGTCAGAGGCGTCACCCAGAGCCCGCACAAACGCCTGGTTGCATAAGTGGAACTCAGTACGACACGTACCGCACTGACGATCGAGTTCAGCGCATTCGCAGGCGCAATACGCAGTTGGATCGGCCTGGACAGGCTCCACGTCGACGACCAAGTCCAAGTCGTCCGAGTGACGCATGGCCCATACAGCGTCGTCGCCGGACGAGAGCACAAGCGCAAGTGCAAGTGGATCGGCAAGGAGCGCCAAGCTGTTGTTGCGGTCATTGTCCTCTGACTCATGCTGAGGCGACTCCATTGACACCCTTGGTGAATGCTCCTGCTCGTCCGGCGGTGTCTCCATGAGCACATCGCCATCATCATCATGAGAATCGTTCGAAGGCGAGCATGGACCATTCAGCTCGTCGACATCATCGTTGGATATGGTTAAAGGGAGCACACTCGGTGGAGGTGTGAGCAGTCGCATCTGGTCTTGATCACGCTTCTCCTCTGCTGCACGTTCAATGATCATGCGTTGCTCCGCCTCACGTTCGTCCTCTTCGGTGAGACCGACCGGACGATAACCACGCGGAGTGAACGTGAGCAGAGGCTCACTGGTCGCATCGGGGGTATAGGTTGTGCGTACAGGAGGAATGGAAACGGGGGTGGGAGTGGGAAGGGTATCAACAGCAGTCGTTGTCATGGTATTGGTAGGAGGGGAAATGGAAAGGTCGGGTGAGAGGCCAAGGTCGTCGAAGTAGGCATTGGTGGCGTCGGGGGTGGAGGGAAAAACCGCCGGGATGTCCAAGGTAGACATGAAGTCGTCGTTGGCATCGGCGTCTAATGGGGGACTGGTGGGGATGGGGGTATGTTGGGCGTCTGTGTGGTCCTGATCGGCCGTGAGCGGGAGAAGATACGAGAGGGTGGCTGGAGATTGAGCAGCATTTGTAGTAGCAGCGGCGATTGTGGCGGGTATCTCAGCTAATGTTGCTGTTGTCGTGGCGGTAGTAGTGGCGGTGATGTTGGGGTGAGTTGCGAGGCGGATCGGTCGGACAGCGTCGATTTGAGGGAGGTGAGCGGCCTGAGAGCGAACGCACGACCAAAAGACTTGGCGGTAGCGACGAATGAGTGAGAGTGAGAGGGGAACAGGCGAGGAGGTTGAGTTTGACGTGGACAAAGAAAAAGAAGCTGAGGGGTCGTTCTCTGGAGGGCCAAGCAGGGAGGAGTCGGAGGAAGAAGATTCGGTGAAGATGAGTGCGGCAGGATAGCGCATGGTGATTCCCTCGACCTGCACGTTGACCATGGGGCTGTCGCTCTGCACGATGTCTTGGAGGCCCGGGTAAAATCGACACCAGTCTTGGATGATGGCATTGTCAAGGGCGCGGTTGGGGTCGTTGGGGTCGTTGGTGGTGGTCGTGGTGTCGACAAGTTCGCTGGAGTTGGTGTCTTCGGGTGCGCTTGGGGGTACGAGAGACGCCGGCAAACCGTGCGGGGAGAGGCGCAGAGGCGGGGAAGTGGATGAAAGGCGCGACGAGTCGCTGCAGGCGAACGCCTTGAGCGTAGGGTCGGGAGCAATGTGGAAGAAGGCAACGAGGGCGGGACCGACTTGGGCAATGGAGGCGTCGCAGCGCAGGCCATCACGACGATGGTAGGCATGCCCGAGGCGCAAGTAGCCGCACGACAGGAGGGCTACTTCGACGGCGTTGTGCGCGGCTCGCCACAGCAGCGTGCGGCGCGTTTGCGAGGTGGCGATGCGACGCTGTTTCGCGACGCGCGTTCCTTCAAACGCCGGCAGTGCCTCGTTCTGCTGGGTAAAAGCCGCCAGCGCATGCGAGACCGGGCCGTCCGGGGCCCACTGGGCGTCGGCGAGGTGGACGACAAGGACGCCGCGGGCGCGCAACGAGGCATAGGCGCGCAGAAGCGGCGAAGAGGAATACGACGCGCTTTCGTCGTCATCAGGCACGATGAGCGACCAGATGGCGTGGTCCACGTCACGGACGAGGACCGATGTATTCATGCAATACAGAAAAGAAAAGAAAAAGTAATGTGAATTATTGTGACAACAGATAATGTTATCTCAAAAGTCGAAACTGATTGTAAAAATGATTTCACACGCACAAATGACAAATGACACAATTTTTTGATCACAATGGATGACGATTTGGATATACCGTCATGCCCTGTTTGCAATGTATGTAGATGGTGGTTGAGGCGAGAGAGACGGCCTCATATCAAGTGTTTCTCTTGCGTCTCTTTCACACAGGGAAACCGAACGAACATGCCAGCGGGATTTGCACTGCTTGTGTCTCCGTGCGGACACTCCTTGTGAGTGAACGATGCCTGCGGGCGGGGTGGGTGTGGGGACATGGCGAGGGCGTAACGGGTTGTTGTCTGTGCAGGTGCGGCGGATGCGTTGCGAATCGGTTTGGGCGCTCGATGGTCTCTGGCGTCTGTCCGACGTGCCAGCGCCGGAATCTGCGCGCAAACGACTTTGTCACGTCCGCCTTTGAGGATACCTTGGTGCACGCAGAGATGCGCGTGCGCGAGAGGATTGTGAACATGTAATAGATTGTTATGTGAGTGAGTGTGTGTTTGACTGTCTCTTGTGTTGCAGTTATAACAAACCTGAGAGTTCGTTTTCGTCGTTGCGCGAATACAATGACTATCTTGAGACCATTGAAGATATTGGTAAGGGCGAGAAGCGAGCTAAACAAATATCAAGAGAACCATCAGCGGAATTTTGATAATTGTTTTGGGTAGTGTTCAATTTGACGAATGGGATTGATGTGGCTGAGACGGAAGGACGTGTGCGAGAGTATGAGAAGCAGAACAGAGCAGATATTGCAAACAACAAGGGGCATACTGTAAGAGAGAGAGTTTGAGAAATATAGAGAGAGTTGTTTGAGTTTGAGAGAGAGAGAGTTTGAGAGAGAGTTTGAGAGAGAGAGTTTGAGAGAGAGAGAGTTTGAGAGAGAGAGTTTGAGAGAGAGAGAGTTTGAGAGAGAGAGAGTTTGAGAGAGTTTGAGAGAGAGAAAGAGGAAAGAGAAAAACCAAGTGATAGAGAGGAGAAAGAAACCAAGTGATAGAAAGGAGAAAGAAACAAAGTGATGGAGAGAATGGAGGCAAAGTGAGAAGTGACGTATAACTTGTGTTGAATTTCAGGTGGAAGAAATGGACAAGTTATTGCATGAGATTGAGCTTGAGCAAAGAGAGGTAAAACAGATTAATTTTTTGATATAGAATTGAACTGTACCCCACCCCAAATGACAAATGTATCACTGAACCCTAAATGACCAGTGTAGCCCTAACCGTCACCCTAATGCCAATTATTATTATAATCTCAACTCTAATCCTCATGACAACCCTTAGCACGCAGAACAACGACGTCTGGCAGTCGAAGCAGAGAAACGACGGGCCGACGAAGAAGTCTTGCGCCACGAAGAACTTTTACGCGAACTGGCGGATAACATGGACGAAGACGCGACTGTGGTCACGAAGCGATTCCGCGAACGAGAACTGCT
The DNA here is from genome assembly GCA_943704425.1 of Ministeria vibrans ATCC 50519. Lineage (NCBI taxonomy): Eukaryota > Filasterea > Ministeriida > Ministeriidae > Ministeria > Ministeria vibrans. Next base: position 30,104 of record CALSCP010002822.1, read on the forward strand.
CCTCAAAGCAAAGAAAAACCTTCAACTTGTCAGTTTTTTAATTATTATGTTTAATGCGTGCGATATGTTTTTCAACTCTCTTTTGCGTCTCGATTAGGAATCCGAAATGAGAGAGAGCGAAGCACAAAAATTGGCAGAAAGTGCAGAAACGGACGTTCAACATTTAGGAGTGAGCGGGAGAGGAGCGAGAAAACGAAAGCGAGGACAGAACGAAGAAAGCGAAAGAGACGAAGAAGATCGATATGTCTATGAGAGTCCTTTTCAAACAGACTCTTATGGGCCAATTGTACCCGATTTGGACACAATTGAGCGATTGGGGTAACTGTTCATCTCAAAATCTCAATGAGCCTCAATCACACCAGTCTCTTATAATCTCAATTTTCTTTTCAATCATACTGACACACACACACACTCACACACTAACTCACTTTCACTCCCTCAGCTATGCACACCACATCGCAATGCACTCTGAGTCAGTGCGCGGAGGCTTACGTGCGTCTGTCGTCGCTCTGCGCTATCTATCTTCTTCTCGGTCGGCTCTTTTTGACTTTGCGATTCACTCCTGACCGCCCAAAGTTCATAATAACAACAATATTATTATAATTGTAAAAAATATTCCATCTTTAGATTTCTCTCTCCCTCTCTCTATCTCTGTCTGAGATTTTAAGTCTTTTTGGATTTCCAGTTTTCCTGACTCTGCTGCAAGTTTGAAAGACGGTCCTTGAGGCGACCGCCCTCCACCCGCACGCTCGTGTCGCGCGACTTCCACTTGAAGGCGTCTTGGATTTCAGAGAGGGCCTCTGCTGGAGAGCGCCCAGTGACTACCTCTTTAGTACCAGGACCCTATTTGGGGCGGAGGGAGGAGAACGCGTTTAAGGCCATAGGGTTAGGGTTCGGGTTAGAATTACTTTGTATGCTGAGTTGACGGAGATAGCGGCGAGTCGGTCGGCAATGCCCTGTTCAACGGAGACAGCGAGGTCCGATGTAGAGCCCTTGGCCGACTCACACAGTTGCTTAAGACGTGTGTTGACTTTCTCGTTGCCTGTGTCGCCATCGACGACGAAACTAGGGCCCTTGTAGTCTCCGCGCGCCTTCATGATGCCAATCTTGCCGTGGATGTCGTTGAGGTTTGTCAGCAGAATATCTTCTTTGGCGCGGCTCCAGTGCTGAGGCTAAGGATGTGTGCGTGTGCGCGCGTGAGTGGTGATCAGTATCAAAATGCTAGGGTTACTTTGTCGTCTTCCGTTGCTGGTTTTGTTGCTGCTGATGATGATGCGGAAGGGGCTGCTGGAGGAGCATTGGACGGAGGAGGAGGGCGCGTGACAGGCGCGGGGGGAGGCACCGGGTCGCTCTTGGCAGCACCGGGAGGAAGCGATGCAGGAGGTGGAGGAGCAGGCACTGCAGAGAGAGTGAGATAGAGAGAGGGGAAAACGAAACAAGTGTGTGAGTGAGTCAGAAAAGTGTGGTATATTGTGGCTACTTTGTGACAGTTTGGTCAGGGTGGCGCCTTGAGAGTAGTCTGAACTTCCGTCTTTGTGAGCGATCTGCATGTGAACGCCGATTCAGCTCGTGTGATCTCTTTCATCCATTGTACCTTTGGGGCGACGTATTCGACCCCTTGAGGCGCTGCCAGAACAGTGTTGTAGTAGATTTTATCCTGCATAATATCAGCGGGCACGGCATAGAAGTCGTAGTCGCCAGGGACAGCGTAGAGTTCCTGTGCGAAAGACAAGAAGTACACTTGGGATGAGGCTTGTAATGCACTATATGGGTGAGTGCACTTGAAAAGAGGCATGTAATACAATAGCACACGGCACGCAATACAGTAGTGGAGGCATGCAATGCAGCAGTGCACTTGGGGGGCAAGTCATGTAATGGAGTCTGACATACGTCATGTAACGTGTGCAGTTCACTTTTGATAACACATGTAATGCAGTGTGTATAAAGTTCACATGAGATAAGGTTTGTGCGGTCGCTGCGAGGGCACTGCATCCAACAGGGACACACACGAATGTACACACACATATATACATGCACCATTCCATGAACTCTACTCACATGTATACGATTTCGAATTGCAGTGCCAAATTTCTCGAGAGCATAAAATTATATAAAATTTGCATTTGAGAGTTATTCTCAGCGTAAACATCAAGAAGCAGCGGGGAGGGGGGGGAAAGCAATTGGTGGGTGCAGTGCAGGGTCCAAGGGTGCATGGGGTGAGGGAGGGGAGCGCTTCTCAGAGTGGAACAGTCCAAAAGAGCGATTTTGCGATCGCACTGCTTACTTCGACTTCCCTCTGCTGCGTGAGGCTGTTCTGCAGAAGACGCAGGCGGTGGGTGACGTCGTTGGCTGCGGAGGGGTCATTCCACGCCTCCTGCTTGAGCAGGCCGGAGAGGAGAGCTTCGACTTCAACGAGCTTGTCTTCAATCAGCCCGATGCGTTCGTCCTTGGTTGTCATGGCGCACGCAACGACTCGATCAGGCTTGGCAAAAGAAAATAAAATAAGATTGGCTGATTCACTTGATTGCGTGGTTATTTTATTGATCTTTGGCGATCTATATTAAAATAATCGAGATCGTGTCACAAATAATACTAATTTTGGGCTGAGAAGTGAGAAGTGACTCGAGTCAGAGTTCTTTTTTCCAATTTCGACTCTGCAACACGACGACGACACAATGGGTGCCATACAGCCAAAGCACGCGCCCGAGAAAACCACGGAAAAGGTAATGTGGAGAGACTCACGCGATGCGCAATGCTCTCACATGCACGACTCGCTCTCACACGCTTCCTGGACTCCTTTTTGACATGCAGGCCAACGCTTGGGTTGACGACCACGATAGATATTGCTGTGTTGTACGTTCTAAACCCGAATCACTCTGTGTTTTCTGTCAAGGGATAAAATGTGAAGACAAACTGACTGTCGAAATTCTTTTGCTCTCTCTCTCTCTCTCTCTCTCTCACTTTCTGGTGCGCAGGAGTGCTCGTACCACTTCTCACTACTGAACAGAAGACACCACTGCAGAGCCTGCGGCGACCTCTACTGCGGCGACTGCTCAGCGTACGTTTGAGTGACTTTCACACGAAAGACAAGTTGATTTTTTTTTTTTTTTTTTTTTTTTTTTTTTTGTGGTTCGATTGCAGTTTTACTGTCTCTCTGAAAAGCCGCGGGTACCCAGCGCACGCACGGGTGCGGGTGTGCGTGGGGTGCTTTGTGTTCGAGTCTGGGACGTCGCAAGTGGCGGAAACAGTGCGTGCGTACAGCGGGAGAGAGACAGGACCGCTGTCAGACACCCTGTCAGACATGGCGCGCGGACCGCATCGTCTGCACTTCCGCGGCGGTGCGTACAAGCTCACGACGTCCTCGTCGCCCATCACTCTCTTTCGTGTTGCTGGTCTTTCTGCCGTCGACAAGGCTACTTTTTGGAGTGTCACTCCCGCAACGGTATACAATCGAAGTGGACGTGTGAGTCGAAGCAACGGATGTAACGTAACCTTTTTTTTTTTTTTTTTTTTTTTTTTTGATTTGTTACAGCAAGCACTACCTCAAGACACCACCACCACCGACATCACGCAGTCCAACGTCCTTGTTGTTCCCAACGGCGTTATGATGTTCGAGGGGTACACTGTGCCCGATTATGTCGACACCAACGCAGACCGTCGAAGGTGAGTCGAGCGCATGGATTGAGTTTGTGTCTCTCATTGTCGATTGATTTCTACTAGACACTCTGGATGGCAAATATTTATTCCACCAGCAGTTTCAACGGAATTGCTGCACTGGCAGAACGCAGTGCGAGCCAAGAACGACGATAAGGCAGAGAAACACTTGCGACAGGCGTTCCTTGTGCAACGGCAGTTCTTTAACCGGGCTCGTGAGGGTGGCAGTGGCAGCGGTGGGGGTCCTGCCTCGCCGCGTCCGACATCGCCTAGTGGAGGCAGTCGGAGGGGCAGTCGCAGCACAAAGTCACGCAAAGGCAGTGGGTCGCAGCCAGAGAAGACGAAGACTGCTAGTGGCAGCAGTGAGAGCAACAGCAGTGCGCTCACAGGTGTGCTCAGTGGCACTCCGGCGGGCCCTTCGTCCTCCTCCCTGTCGTCGTCTCGCCCTGCCTCTCCGCGCCCTGCCTCCCCCGCACAGCCTGCCCCGCCTCGCCCGTCCTCTCCTGTAGTCGTTTCTCGCACCACCATGCCAGCACACTCCTTCTGAATACTGAAACAATACAAAACTCTCTACACTATAATGATATCAACTATTATTTTGTTGGCAACCAGACAATGTATTGTAGATTGTATTGAGGGTGGTCAGTCAGCTTAGACGCCGCAGGAGTTCTTTGCGGCGGCGTGGACGGCCACGGGGGAGACGCCGGCGTCACAGAGGTTGGAGAAGACGTTGACAAACTGCATGCCATAGCCGTCAAGACGACCGCAAAGCGACATGAAAGCATTGAGCGACTCCTTGTAGCACGCCCACTGGGTGGGGAGCGTCTTGAGACCGACGAGAGCGGTGGCACGGTCGGCACCGACGAGCTGGGCGGCGACGGACATGACACGTTCGCGAACGAGTTCACGACGGGCCTCCTCGGCACGCACTGCCTTGTAGTGCACGTCGACATCGTCGGCGTTGGCGGCAACGGCCTGGGCATGGCGCGCCTTGAGGATGCTAAGTGTCACGTCACGCGTGCTCACGGCATCGCTCTTGTCCGAGACCGTCGACGTGAGAGGGACCGAAGGACGGCTCAGCTCAGTCTGCGTCTTCTTGTCGTAACCAATGTACTCGCCAATGGCCTCCGAGTTGATCGACATCTGACCATACTCCATCACGTGCGACGTGTTGGTCAGCTGCTTGACAATGTCGTACTGCTTCGAGAGGGTCTCGGACAGACCAACTGAGTCAGTGTTCTAAAGCCAGAGGGGACCTGTGAGTTGGCTCTGCAATATGAGTGTTTGTTTGGCACATTGTACCTCCATCCAGTTGACCGAGTAGACGTCACCGAGGTACGTGTTGAGGTGCTGGTCCATGTAGCAGGCGTACGAAGACTCGTGTGCGTTGGCCGCAGTCGTCGCGTAGATCTCAATGTTGTCAGGAAGGATTCCTACCAAAAAAAAGAGAAAAGGAAACAGCAGACGCACAGTTAGAGAGAGACGACGGAAAAACAAAGTGATAGGAGGAAGAAAGAAACAAAGTGATAGAGAGAGAAAGGAGGGAGAAAGAAAACAAAGTGAGAGAGAGAGAAAAAAAGGAGAGAGTGATAGAGAGAGAAAGGAGAGAGAAAGAAACAAGGTGATAGAGAGAAATAAAAGTGAGATTTGCGGTACCCTCGAACATGGAGCCACTCTCGCAAGCCTCCATGTAGAAGACAAGCTCCTTGTACATCTTCTTCTCATTCATCGTGGTGAGCGCAGCCATGAGGTCCTTGGCGTAGAGGTACTCGGTGGGGAAGCCAATGAGGCCCACGCCACCATGGTCGACAAAGTTGATGAAGACGTGGTCGTTCTCGCCCGACTCAAGCACCTTGCCCGTAGCCTACACAGAACACCGAGTGAGACGCAAAAGGATAAGAAGCAACAGCAACAACAAAAAAAAAAGAAGGATAATTATCAAGTCTTATGTATGTAAATGGGAGTGTTAATATGTGACGTACCTTCGACTTGTCGCCAGTCAGGATAGCCACAAAGTTGTCGGGGGTCACATCAGCTCCAGTGTACTGCTGTTCCTTAGGGAAGGCCTTGACAGCCGTGTAGACGTTGGGGCCGTTGAGGTGGTTGATGACAACCCCTTGGTCGGGGTTCTGCGTGCTGTACGCAATGTCGTTGTAGTGCATCACTGCAAAAACACCAAAAGGCAAAAGACAAAAAAACATAACAATTGCGTTTGAGCGGCGGATGACTCGCTCGAGCACTTATGTGTGTGCTACGTACGGATGATGTGGTCGTCGGGGTATCCACCGGCGTTCTTCAGGATGTTGAGGGCGTGGTAGACATCACTGATGACAGAGAGAGAGAGAGAGAGAGAGAGAGAGAGAGAGAGAGAGAGAGAGAGAGAGAGAGAGAGAAAAGACA